>CAUYSK010044928.1:0-25715 GCA_963575035.1 Avahi laniger | reverse complement strand
TCCTATATTTAACAAACAACTAAAAGCAAGCACGGTTACAGAAGCAAATGGCATTAGTTACAATCAAAGAGAACATATTTTTTTAATCTCGAACAATTTGTTCCACACAAAACAAAGTACATTCTCCTACTATCAATTCCTGCCTTTCATTTTCTCAAAGAGCAATACGTAACATTTCTCCTTTTTTTTAATAAAACCGCCAACCTTCCCTTTGTTCTTTGGACATACTGAAGATGACCTGGTCTATGTGTATGTCCTAAACTGCAATTATTTCTTGACAAATAAAACATTAAAGATTCATGTCTACATTTTTATTTTGACTTCGATAGGAAGTAGTGGAAAAAAAATAAAGTTTCAGTCCTTGGCTCTTAGAGAGTTAATAATTGTCAATACCGCAAAGTTTAGTCATTCCTTGTTCTCCAATCATGTCACGTAATTTAGTTTTTATTCTCCGACTAGATTTTAGGTTCCATAAGATGTTCCTTTAATTATTCACTATATCCTTTACAGAGTCTGTGTTCAATATATCTAGATTACTGATTTATATGTACTAAATATGTACTATCATATATTTAGTTATATTAAATTATGAGGTTGAATTGGATTTCATTTTTCCTCAATATTAAGATATGTTCAATTAATTTTAATAATAAGTGAAAATAAGAGTTATAGTTGAATAACAACATACATTTTAACATATTTTAGGTGAACTTGTTTGAGTGGTAGGCCCCTTTTATTTCTTCCTCTCTACTTTCAATTCTTTACATCATAAAGGGACTTAAAATATTCCAAATAATATTAAACACCTGAGAAAATCATAAGCATTCCTACAGTCAGCCTGCCAGTAGTATTTAATGCTACTGTATGATTATGGAGAAATATAAAAGAGGTGAACAATCCAATCCCTGACATCAAGAAGATAATATAATAGATGCTCAAATTATCTCAGGCTCTGTGCCTCCCACCAAAAGCTTGGAACAGCTAGTTTAGCAAAAGCAATCTATCAACTTGAGTACCACCTATTTACTTAGAATTGAGTCAAATTAACATTTCAACAGCAAACTATTCCTTTCATTCCTCGCACAGCAATTCAACTGGGACCTTTTTTCTGCCTCTTAGTTCTTCAAAAATATCTTTGTATGGTTTCTATTAGCTTTGATCTGAATTTTACTGGATCTTTATTACATTTAAAACTCTAAATAGAGAGAGTAAAAAATATATATAACCAAGAGAATTGTAAAGCATCTGCTGCTCTTAAATGATTTCCCATTTAGGATCCAGTCTAGATATCCCCTGCCAAATCTCTGAAATCTATTATCCCTGGCCAGAATTCCTGAAATTCAGAATTTAGGAAATTCATCATATAGTCTTCCTTTATTTAGACTATGCATAACATACCCTTTTGAAATTAAAGTAGATGATATTTCTTTTCTATAATTGCCAATTATAGAAATTAGTTGAAAAGAATGAACTGCCAGTTTTATCTCAAGTTGCTCATCTTTAATTCAGGCTTTAACTCAGATTTGAATGACTGTTGGCCTAGAGAGGCCAAACCACAGCCATACTTATGTTTGTCAACGGAAAAAAAGACCAAACTCTGCAAAATAATTTTAAAGAGATTTACTCTGAGCCAAATTTGAGGACCATGACCGGGAGCCACACCCAAGAGGTCCTGAGCAGTGGACTCGCAGAGGTTGGGTTACAGTTTGGTTTTATACATTTCAGGGAGACAGGGGTTACAGGTGAAGTCATAAATCAATATGTGGGAGGCATACATTGGTTTGGCCCGAAAAGGTGGGACATCCCGAAGCAGGGGCTTACAGGTTATAGGAGGGTTAAAAGATTCTTTGGCCTGTCATTGGTTAAAGACATGAAGCTTTGTCTAAAGGCTTGGAATGTTTTAACATAAGGAGCTCTTTATCAGAGACAAGCCACTGGACATAGATCTGTTGTGTAAATTGAGGACCTGCAGGTTTGTCTTGCATAGCCTTAGGCCTGCTAATGGGTTACAAAGGATGTCCCCAAGAAGGGAGGGGGGCAATGATAAGGCATGTCTGACCTCCTTCCTCTTGGCAGACAATTTAGTTTTAGGATATTCCTTTGGCCACGAGGGGTTCCATTTAGTCAGCCAGTGGGGGGGTGAGCCTTAAAATTTCATCTCGGTTCACATGTTTAATAGAGTTTTCAAAAACATTAGGTGTTCCATACCCTTCCTGACTCAAGGCAATATATCTGTCTTCATTGAAAGTTTAATACTAATTCATTTTCAATATAAAATATGTTTCCTGCCTTTAAGCGCATTTCCCATTAGAGTAGAATTGGTAATGAGAATGGGAAAAACTATTTGGGTTCCCTTAAAAACTTTTATGTTCAACTAACCACCACTTAATAAAATGAAACTATGGATTTATTTTTATGATAAAAATTATTTAAAGAAACTATCCTTGAGTGATTGAAATGTGTCATTCAGTGGCTAATACAAATGCCAATGTAACTATTGTAGCAGTCTCATTTATATCATTCTGGCAACTGAATTTCAAATATTTTAAGTTTCTATCGTGTAGACAGTTGAGGAACTGATAAGACAAATGCTGCATGATTATCAGGAAGTTCTTTTGCAATAAATATTTGGAACATGCCTGAAAGTCTAGACCTTTTTTATAACAGCATTTCAACTACAATGCACATAGTATTTCACTTTAGGATAACAAGAATCTCATTATTTCATCAGAATATAGGTATCTCATACACATTTTTTCAACTTCATCCTCATAGGCCAATTGAAATTTTGGAAATATTCCTGTAAAATACATTACTCTCTCTCGATGTTAAGGAAAACCCCCATCTGTTACTTGGCACATCAGCCACCTGAGACCCCCACCCCTCATGGAAGACCTGCATCAGCATAACACTAACCTATTACCTGGCCCATCAACTAATCTATTACCTGGCCCATCAGCATAACACTAAATCTACTACCTGGTGCATCAGCATAACACTAACCTATTACCTGGCACATCAACTACCCTATTACCTGGCGGGCATTAACCACCTGACACCCTACCCCCCAGACCACCACAACTTAATAAAAGCGGGAAAAATCAGGTAGACAGGGATCAGAATTTGGTGGCAAGGCCCCTCTGAGCCTGTCAGCAAATAAACTTTGATTCTCTGACTCTCCGTGTGCTGCTCGGTTTGTCCTCGGGACCACTTGCTGTGACACTTGCTGTAACATCGACAGAGCCCTACTGTCAAAAAAATTTATTCTACCTTTGCTGGGTGATGTATTTAATATATAGGTATACATTATGCTCAAATGAACAACATCTATTACTAAGAGTAATTCATGTTTAACTATAGACTTAGCTTAATGAAGTTAATGTTTCAAAAATCACTTTATTTAATAATTACATAACTAATAAACAAAGTTAAAACAATATTCAAGCTACTATATATGTTGTGTTCTGTCATCATTTAAAAGGAAGAACTTACCTTCACTATGAGCAAGGTTGGATGTCGTAAAAGAGAAAAAAAATAGATCTGTCAAATTAGGAAAAAATAGGAGAGGAAAAGTAGAAGTATTATGTTGTAAAGTTTTTATATTACACATGAAGAACTATAATGATATTTGAAGGTAAATTGGAGTAAGTTAAATATTGAAAACTCTAGAGCAACCATTAAAAGCACCACCAACAACAAAGAAGTATACATATTGTGCCAGTGGTGGGGATAAAATGGTGAATCAGTGTTTTCTAAGACCACTCTCAAGTTTGGGATTCTCTAGATGTACTCTCAGAACTGAAAAGTTGTTATATTCATATATATGGTTTATTACAGTAAAACAAATTAGAGTCTAATAAAGGAAAAAAGACCACTGAGTGGTGTCTAGGGGATGCTAGGCATGAGTTTCCAAAGTCAGTGGAGTCATAAAAGACATGCTTGATCCCCCAGCAAGGCATTAAAACAACAACATGTTTGAAGTGTTTTCTTCCAGGAAAGTTCTCTTGAGCCTAAAAACCCAGGGTTTTTATTGGAGGTTGGTCAAATAATCTTTGTGACTGATCTCACTTACAGAAACTCAAGACTCCTCAGAAAGAAAGCACATGTTCACCATAAATTACATTATTTGTACAACTCTATAGAGAAGCTGGAACAGCATGGTTCAAAATTTTAAGAGAACAAAAGACTTTTATCAATTAGTAACACAGGGGACCTTTCAAGATCTCAATACCTAGGGATTGACTAATAGCCAATCATGCAAACCGGCCAATCTGTGAAGGTGCTGGATTTAAGCAACTCAGGCCTGCTGGGATAACACTTTCCAGGACAAATGGATTAATAAAAAAATTCTCAATTGATCTAAACAAAAGCAAAAAATGGCAGAAAAATGAATAAATAAAATATAAGAATAGAAAATGAAAAGAAAGATGACATTCAAACATAGATGTATTGATGATTATATTAAATGTGATTAAAAAGCAGAGCTTGTCATACTGGCTATACATATTGCCTGCAAGAATCGCATCTAAATATAAAGGCATAAACAGGTTCAAACTAAAATGACAGAAAAAAGATGACATTCAAACACTAATGATAAGAGAGCTGGAATTGTTATTCTAATATCAAGTTAAGTATAGTTTTAGGACAAGAAATATTAATATTACTAGGAATAGAATGTTATATTTAATAATAATAATAAAAAAGATCCATGGATAAGAAAGATATGAAATCTTAAATCTGTATATGCATAACAATAAGTCAAGACACACTAAACAAAAAGGGACTAAATGATAAATAAATAAATGCACAACTATAGTTAGGCTTGTCAACATTGCCCCATCAGTAATTGATAAAACATGTAGACAGAGCGCAATTAAAGATGCGGGATGTTTCCACACTATCAACCACATTGATCTAGTTGATATTTAACATAAATGAAACCAAACAACAGAATAAACATTGTTTTAAATGCACAAGGAGCATTCCCTAAAATAGTCCATGTGCTGTGACATAAAACAAGTTTCACTGATTTTAAAAGGTTTAAAATCATATGGAATATGATCTCTGTCCATAAAGGAAATAAGATAGAAATCAATGACAATAAGATATCAATAAAGTTAGGCGTACCTTAAAATAACTAAAAGAGTGGAATTGAAATATTCCTAACACAAAGAAATATTAAATGTCTGAGGTGAAGGCTACTCCAATTACCCTGATTTGATTAATTCACATCATATGCCTGTATCAAAACATTATATGTACCCTATAAAAATATACAACTATTTGGTACCCACAATAATTAAAAATTAAAAATTAAAAAAAGAATGAGATATGTGGATAATGCCCAAGTATTTGGAAATTAAATGACACTTCTAAATAACCCATGAGTCAAGGAAGAAATACCAAGAGAAATATTTTGAATAAATGCTGAATGAAAATGAAACATAATAAACTAAAATGTGTCCCATGCAATGAACATGGGGCTTGAAGAAAAATTTATAACTAAAGGACACGGGAGCATCGTAGAGGGGAAGGGCATGCCTCTAACCCTCACTTGGGTGAGGCAAAGACATAAAATGTAACCAAAATGTTTGTGCCCTCATAATACCCTGAAATAAAAAATAAAATAAAAGAAAAAGAAAAATTTATAGCTTTAAATCCTTCATATAAGCGTTCTCACCACAAAAAATGATATGTAAGGTAATGCATATGTTAATGAACTCAATTTAGCACAATTTAGCACTCAATTCCACAATGTATACATATTTCAGAACATCATGTTTTATAAGATAAATATATACAATAAAAGAATGCTTGCCCAGGGTAAGGTATAGCCTCCAGTTCTTCAGGGTTATTCCTGGGAAGCAGGCTACAGGGTCCTATTTGAAAATATGTGTCCATGGATCAGGTTATAAGCATGTTTTGATATATAAATTTCAAATATTTAGGCTTATGATAGGTGGGCATTTGTACTCTTTATTTGGCTTTGTGTTGAAAATGTTACTTTCTAATATTGGGATGGAGGGACTTATGATTTTTTTTTTTGTTTACAGCTTCTTGAAATCCTTTCAAACTTAACTATGAAATAAAAAATACATCTAACTAGGATTTAAACTAACACACCTAGTTGAACTGAAATATCCTCTTCCAACTTAAGAGGATTATGTCTGTTGCAGTGCATAATTATGAATTTAATGAGTCCAAATTAATTTAAATCCTATTTTAAGGGGAAAAGACTACAGTATTTAATACAGAGTGAAAAGCCATTTATAATTTTGGCATTACCTATGCATAATTTTGATGGGACTTAATCTAATTCTAATATAATTTTATTAGGTTAGGATCACCTGAAGTATGTTTCTATTCATGTGACCAAAAGTATCCTTTGTATTATTCTATATTTTCTGTTTTTATAGTGGTCCCTAAATTTTTTAGGCATTCACACCTTTCAGTAAAAAATATTTTAACATATATTTCCAATATTTGTACCTTTATTTGTAAATAATACTGTACTCATATTAATAGTTCATATATGTATATACTGTGTACATAAATATATATAATAAACACACAAAAGGACAAAGAATGTGATAAAATTGAACATTTTGACATAATTTTTACTATTATTAAGATTATCAAATTGATTTTCTTTCTTTATGAAAGAAATTTTAACTGAAGATAAAATGATACATTACTTTATTATCATGTAATAAATTGATTTGAATACCAGTTTTCAATATAGGTTTATTTCAAAATTTAATTTAAGGAATATAATAAAGTATAAAGATGCCTCACAATAGTTATATAGATTCAAAAATGGAAGAAGACCATTGTTAACTGAACTTAACTAAATGATAATAGTCATTTTGTAATTCTATCCAACAATTAAGTTAAAAAATCTGTTGAAATTTGATTATGTTTACATCATTAGCATTGTCTTTAACCTGTCTTTTTAAGGCTTTGTTTTGCAAGGATGAATTAAGATAAAACTAGAGAATAATTAGTAAATCTATTTATAGACGCAGGTAGCCTGGAATAGGAAAATATATGCTAAAAATAAAAAAAAAGTAAGGACAAAACTATCAACTCTTCTCCATTGTGAAGCTCTCATTCTTTCCTTGGTTTACCTAGTATACCATAAGTGACACATAACTGTATGACATAAAGATTGAGTGAGGGTACCAGTATCAGTTTATACAATTAATGTAGTGAAACTCATTTTTTTTTATTTTATATAGAAATTAATATAATTAAAAGATCTAATGTGTTTTTCCCTGCAACTTACATGATATTCCAGAATACCTCTTATGGTTCATGTAACTCCAATATGCAGAACTCCATGCGGCATATTTAGAAATATGTAAACTTAATCTGCTAATGGTCAATCCAGGAATATTTGTCATTTTTCACCTGGTTACACTACCATTCTACCTACTAGCCTAAGCCATAAAATATGATTCATTGATGACAAATGGCACATCTTTCATGTCTCTTATTCATTTTCGCACAAAATCCTATCAATCAAATCTCCAAATAAATATATAATACGTTCTCTCAGTTCCATCTCCACTGTTAGGACCTAATCAATTCTTCCCTGAATTATGACAATAACCTCCTAACTTATCTCCCTGATCTCAAACAAAATAAACCTCAATATACTCTTAATTTAACTTTGAAGAATTTTTTAACTTTTATTTTTAAATAATTGCAGACTCATAGGAAGTTGCAAAAATTGTACGGAAAGGTCCCATGGACTCTTCACCCAGATAATAATTTACACAATTACAGTATGATATTAAAACCAAGAAATTATAATTGGTACACTATTATTAAGTAGACTACAGATCTTATTCAGATTTCATCAGCTTTTAAATGCACTAATTTGTAGTTGCGTGTGTTTGTGTGTCTGTATAGCTATGGCATTTAATTATATACATGGATTTATGTTACCATGACTACCATCAAGATATGAAAGCATTTACATCATTACAAATGAACTCCTTCCTGCTATCCCTTTATAGTCACACCAACCCTCTGTCTTTGTTCCCTGGCAAGTACTAATTTGCTCTGCATTTGCATATATATATATATATATATACACACACATATATATATAGTGATATTTCAAGGCTATTGTATGAAGGGAATCATATAGTATGTAATCTTTGATTTGACTCATATTGTATGCTATTGAAATCTACCCAACTTGCTTTTGTATCAGTCATCCGTTCCTTTATATTGCTGAGTAGTATGCTATGATATGGATGTGTTATGGTTTCTTTAACCATTTACCCGTTGAAGAACATCTAGGTTGTTTCCAGTTTGGGACTATTACAAATAAAATCTTCTATGAATATTCATATACATGATTTTATATGAATGTAAGTTTTCATTTAGCTGGTATAAATGCCAGGGAGTGTGATTGCTGGGCCATATGCTAAGTATTAAGTATATGTTTAATATTTTAGGAAACTCTAAGTATTGTTTAAAAACAATAATTTATTCTATCGACATCAGCTCTAAGATACTTCAGTGAATGTCCATTTCAAATTTCGTAACTTAGTAATCATGCTCCTGTACGCTCTGAGCTTTGTCCTTTGTAGCTTCTTCTGTTGCCACATTCCTCCTACCTATAAACTTCTTTTGATCTAACTACTCTGATTTCAGTTTGAATTTCCCCAGGTTCTTTTCTAAAGGCAAATATACTGAAATACATCCTTCTTTTAAAATTTCTAACTTCTCTTAGAAATTTTTAATCATTTTTCACAAATAGTTATAAATCTCTCCTCTTTATTTCTTCAAATGCTGTGAAACTTCCACAATATTACTTACCAATTACCCAATGGACTTTGTAATCTTTAAGAATAGAAACTCTGCCTTCTTCAGTTTTGTAATCTTGATATTTAAAAAAAAAAAAGTCTGGGATATAGTAAATGTTCAATTAATAGTGAATGAATATATTCATTCAACAAATATTTTTGAAAGACCTCATATGCAACAGACCTCATTGATACTGATTGACAGTGATATAGTAGTGAGTAAAACAGACAATATCCCTGTTCTGATGCAGTTTACAGCTCAGTGGGAGAGAAATATTAATAAAATAATCATATATATACATAGAGAGAGAGGGAGAAAGAGAGATATAAGTTTTTTCATTTTTTTTTCTTTCCTTCTGTTTCTCTCTCACATTCTCATATGATCATTCCATATAGCATCATTGTTATTCAACTGTTTCTGGCCTAAACAAACAGCAATCTTGTTTAGTTATTAAGAGATAGTCAGATACATAGCTAGTTATACATACACTGAATAGGGTACTTTGGAAAAGGAACAATTAAAAAATTATAAAGAATCCTTGGAAATTAATCAACAAATGATCAGTGGAGAAATTTTTGATAGAAGGGTAGGAGGTAAATTTGAAGAAATATTGCATGAGTTAAGAACAAAAGAAAACTTGAGATAAGATATACCATGTAGATTATCAACTTGGCTTTATCTATCTAATAAGAGTTTAAATATCCAAATAATAGGAGAAATCAGAAGAGAAAGAACATTAAATTATAGAAGAAAATGTCCTATACCTGAAAAGAGATACATTTATTTATTTTGAAAGGACCCACAGAATGCACATCATAATTTGTGATAAAAGACTCATACTTTCAAATATGTTTTTAAAATTTCAAAACACCAACTTCAAAGCGACAATATTAAAAATAAATTTTCAAAGATGAAAAAAAAGTTACTCATCAGGAATGAAATTCAATAATGCCATCAGTGACACTCAATGCTGTAAAACAGTGAAGCAATATTTTATTGTTCCGAAGGAAGAAAAATTGTCATTTAAGTGGTAAGGCCAAATAACAACATTCTCATGCATGCAGATACTCAGAAAGTTTAATTCCCTTACCCTCTTTCTAAAATTAATTACAGATATATTAATGAAATATCAAGGGACATTTGATAAAGAGGAATTAATGTCTGAGTCTGTTTGTTTTTATTATATGCCCTTCAGATTTTTGAAAACCATGTGAAAATATGACTTTGATAAAATCAAATGAGACCAAGGCTAATGACTGTCTGTAGTGGACATGTACTGCATCTCCTTAGTTATGCTAGAGCATTGTTATGCTTCCCAGGATTTCCTTCCCTGTGTAGTTCTAAGTGTGTGCCACAAGGTGTGCCACAAAAGTGGAGGTGAAGTCGTAGCTTTGTTTCTTTTACACTTGGGATGTCAGTGCAGTGGACCATGGTGTGTCACAATTTACACAAATACACTCTGATCCACCACCTTATTTATCTTATTGGCATGGGTTGGCAGGAAGACCTGCAGTTCTCACTGGATCTCATTCTTCAGTCAGGTGTTTCCTACAGTTCACCTGCACCACTGAAATTGAAGATTTGGAAACAGTGAGAGCCTGACCTGGGTTCCATTTACCCTCAAGGATTTTAGTTTGTCCTCCCTGATTCTAGTTTGTCTTTGATTCCCACATACCATGTTCATCTTTCCTTCCTGCAGTTTATTCTGCCGAATTCAGGCCTAGCACCACAACAGAAGCAATATGCATATGTAAATTGTTTAACCAACTGCCACAATTAGATAAGGTCAAATCTTTATAATAGATTATATTATAATTGTGTTATTTTTCAGTTTCTTAGAAGTAATATCCTACCTCTTACCACAGAACTTTTGTACATACAGTTCTGAAATGTCTGTTCTGTCTTCTTCCCTAATTAACTTCTTTATTAGTGAAAAAAGAAAGAAGAAAGCTCTTTTTAGAATGCCTCCATAAAATGGTGCATTCTTTTTAAAATTTATATACCTTCTTTTGTTATTATCCTCTATTGAATGAGACCATCTTCATATTTTCCTTTAGTTCTTTAGGCATAACTTTCTCTAGCTCTTTGAACACACATTAAATAGTGATTTCAAGTCTTTGTGCATCAGTCTAACATGTGACTTCCTTAGGAAAATTATTTATTGTCTTTTTTTTCTGTATATGGACCATATTTTCTTATTTCCTAGCATAACTTGAAATTTTTTTGCTATATACTGTATATATTAAATAATACAATTTTGGTCACTCTAGAAATGAGATTCTCCCCATCTCCAGGATTTGTTATTACTGCTTATTATAGTTGTTTCATGTTTAGTGATTTTTTTCTGAAATAATTGTCTAAATTCAATATGCTTTTTCATGTATGGCCACTGAAGTTTCTACTGGCCTAACTTAATGGTTAGCTAATAATTAGACAGATATTTCCTTAAAAACTTGGAAGCAATTTTAAAAATTTTTGCTAGTTCATTGCTTTTATATAAATTTACAAAGATCTTTACTCCAACATTTTTGCTGATGTCATTCAATAAATATTTATTGAATAAATAAACATGTGAAGTGGGAAACAAAAAGTTTTTCAAATTTTTATCACTGCAGAAGCAATGAAGTATAATTAATAAGAGTTGAGAAGAGAGAGGCTATTAAAGGAAAATAGTTTTGACAGTATAAGGAGAGATAACTTTTTTCTTTCAAAACAGAGTTTGAGAGTAAGTTTGATGACGATGAAAATTAGTACATAGGTTTGGTAGTACAAAATTAATGGAGATCCTATCTGATGTCTGATGTGAGCTTTTTTGGTATGTATGAAAAAGAGAATTAAATGATCTGCTGAGAATAAAAGAAGAGATAAGAAAATTTGGAGTTTTAAGGAAAGTAGAGAAAAAACATAGCAGCATATGCTTGTTGTACCTTTGGAATACCAAGAAGGAGTTGTGTGTTGTACTGGAGTGCACGGAAGAATGGTAAGAAACTAAATTGGACAGGTAACTAGAGGATGAACTATGTAGGTCTTCATAGGTTGCTGAAATTGTTTGCATATAATAATATTTTAGATATGGGAAGTTAATGGAAGTTTTAGAGAAGATGATTGAAGTTATTTTTATTAAAGTCACTCTGGCTATTTTGTTGTAAATAGACAACATAAGGTAAGGGTTCAGGCTGGAATCTCAATAAGGAAGCTATAATTTCAGATAGAACCAAGAGAATTTGCTGATGGATTGGGTGTGAATAGTGAGGTTGGGAATTCAATAATTACTCTAAAATCTTTGGCATGAATTACTGAAATGACTTTGTGCTATATCACTAGAGGAGGAATAAGTTGGAGTATGGAGAAAATAAGAGCTTGTTTTTAGGCATGTTATTTGAAGAAGCTTGATAGATATTTAAATAATCAGTTCTTAGAAGTAGATCTACCATTAGATCCAGCAATCCTACTACTGGGTATCTACCCAAAGGTAAAGAAGTCATATCAAAAAGACATCTGCAATCATATGTTTATTGCAGCACAATTCACAATTATAAAGATATGGAATCAACCTAAGTGCTCATCGACCACAGAATGGATAAAGAAAATGTGTGATATATACACCATGGAATACTACTTAGTCATAAAAAAGAATAAAACAATATCTTTTGCAGCAACTTGGATGGAAATGGAGTCCCTTATCCTAAGTGAAGTAACACGGGAATGGAAAACCAAATACTGCATGTTCTCACTTATAAGTGGGAGCTAAGATACAGGTACACAGGGGCATACACAGTGGTACAGTGGACACTGGAGACTCAGGAGAGGGGAAGGAGAGAGGGCTATGAGGGAAGAAAAGCTATCTATCTGGTGCAATGTACACTGTGTTGATGGATACACTAAAAAGCCAGACATCAACACCACACAATTCATCCATATAACCAAAAACCACTTGTACCCCAACATCTACTGAAATAAAAAATAAAATAATCATCAGTTCTATGTATTAAATAAAATAATCAGAAGTTTAGTCACAAAGTCTAAGCCTCAAGATATGAAGTTGAGACTTGTCAACATGTAATTGTATTTAAAACTACATGAGAGGATATAATTATGTAGAGAATAAAAATAGATAAGGTAGAGAAAAATTCAAAGGATTAAGCATTGGGGCATTTCGACATTTAGTGGTGACAGAGTTAAGAAGGAATGAACGAAGGAGGCTGAGATGGAGTATTCAGTCAAATAGTAAGGAAACCTCTATATGGTGCCTAAAGTCAAGAAAAGAAAACCTTTTAAGGAATAGGGAGTGATAGTTGTGTCCAAAGTTCTTTGTAGGTCAAGTAAGACAAAGATGGAAATGTGATCATTGGACTTTGCAATGTGAAGGTCATTGGTTATCTTGAAATGAAGAGTTCCAATTCAGTGAAGTGATGGAAATGAAAAAAAAATTGGAATGTGTTCAAGGAAGGAGAGAAGAATTGGGGAAGATGAAGGTACAATACTCTTCTGAGGAGTTTTACGTAAAGGGGAACAGAGAGTCGGGCCATAGCTTAAGGTTTCTGAAGTCAAATGAGGGTTTTTAAAGAGACAGTTGCATGTTGATGAGAATAAACTTACAGAGAAGAAAAATCTGATGTTGTTGCAAGAGAGAGGAGATAATTTCAGAAGCACAGTCTTTCAGTAGATGGTAGATGGGGATGGAATCCAGTGCATATGAAAAGGGATTGGTGTTGAGCACACAGATAGTTCACCCATTTTAACAGAAAGAAAAATAAGATTGGATGAGTAGGGCAGTAGATGTGGTAGTGAATGAATGTAGGACTTCTATGATCATTCTTATTTTTTCAGTGAAAGGATAAGCATGGTCATCAACTTGAATATATGTCGGGGGGAGACAGTGATGTTGAAAGTTTTGAAAGGAATGGGAAGGTATGAAATATATGACTGATTAATTAAGAGTGTGAATTTAATAAATTCTCCTTACTTATGAAGTAGAATTTCTGAGCAGCACTGAGGGTCATTTAACATTGTATGTTTTCCCCTTATTATCTTCACTGGCTTTGATGTAGATGGGGAATCAGTGCAAAGTTGGATTTAATCATCATTAGACTATTTCCAGACAAATAGAACTGGAAGAAGTGGCAAGATATTTTAGTGTATATCCAAGATAGTGATTTTAATTGGGGATTATATAAACAAAAACTGGGTTATAAATGAAGTAAAAATATGTAGGGGTGTTAGGCAGTGAAAAGTTTATTGGATCAGGAAATTGGTGTTCACGGTAGAGTGGAAAAATTGTTGTGGTAGAAATTCTAGAAGTGAGTTGGAAAGTCAGGGGTTTGTGTTTGGAGGGAGAGATGAATTAAAATTGAGATTTTGCAGGGGGCAGATTACTGGTAATGACTAGGTCTATCGTATGATCATAAGAATAGATGGCTGAAGCGATATGGAAAAAAAGATAATTGGAAATGAGGTGAACAAAGTGGCCACAGTGTCTTAGGGATCATCTGGATTGATACTGAAGTCATCAAGTATTTTGGTAAAGGTAATGTAGAAGGCACTAATAATGAGTCATAGCTAAATTCTTCAAGGAATGAAAGTGAGTGAAAGACCACAGTGTCTAAAAATGACAGAATCATGGAGGACCAGTGAGTGATACAACCTAATGACACACGCAACAAAGAATGTGGATTTGGTAAAGCATTTCATTTTTTTAAAATTGTTAGATCAATTTATGGTAACAAAGCAGAATATCTCTAGGCAACAAGACATGCCTCAATGTAGATGATTTCTTCTTCATGATAAAAATGTTTTTTATTTTAAATTTTTCTCAATTGTCACTGACAAATTTCTTAATCAAATATGTTACAGTTTCAACCAATTTTAACACTGAACTAAATCTATACCCACCAGTTCAAATAGAAAAACAGTACTGTAGATACTAGACAGTTCAACTTCTTAAGTAAAAGGACCGTGAATACAAAGAAAGTATCAGCAGTATATTCATCCCAAAAGCTTGTCAGAAATAATTTCCTAGTTTAAAGCGGTGTCATCTAAGAATGGTATTTCTTACCTCTTCTCACAGTCATACTGGTACAAGATTCTTTGATCATACATTTCACATCAAGATAAGCTTGAGATCTGCTGTCATATGAATGTATATTTTATCAATGAAAAATATCACCGACACTACTCTTTGCAGTGTACAATGTGACAGTTGGCATTTTAAAAATAATTTGCAGATTCATCAAGGCTGCTGTATAATTCATCTTTTCAGATAGGGTTAGCTGAAATTTCAATTGCTACTTTGGCCACAGGCAGACACTATAGGAAAGGTCCCAAAACTGCCTGCTAGCAGTTTGATAATTGTCTCATGATGGTGAATATGCACAATGTAGAAGTGATTGCCTGGCACTGAAAGTTAAGCTTGCGGTAAATAAGCAACTAATCAGTTTGTGTGGAAAGGACATTTGATAATACAAAAGTCAAAAGGTTTCAGGTCCTGTATTTCTTCAATGAGTAGTTTGGAACAATTGATATTGAATGCCTAAGTTAGGGACTAGGAGCATTTTCAATGATTCTCTTTCAAGTATCATTAATTCTGAGCAAACATTCCTGTATTAGTAAGTTTTGAGATGATCCTAACTGATATAAGAGTAAAAAACAAAATCGAAAAGTGGAATTAGAAATAAAAGATTTATTGATAAGTTGCCAACCAAGGACTCAAGAGTCCTGACTCAGTATCTCTTCATGTGTAGGAAATCCTTATTTATTTTTACCTTGGTGTTGTAAAGTCAGTCTCAGCTTTCATACTATTGTGGTCTTAAGATTTCAATGTTAATCACTTCCTGATTGATCATTTTAATTTTGTTCCTTCTCTAAACCTACATATTTAGAGCATAAATCAGGGATTTGGAGTGCTGCATTCTATGTATACAGTAATAACAGTGTCCAAAAAGGAATTTTACTTACAGATTGTCTATTTTATTTAATGGCAATATTTTTCATGGAGTAATATTTAAAGCATGGTATTGGAAAAATCAGAAGCTTTGGAGTCCAGGAGATAAGGGCTCAAATCTCTGCTATGTTAACTATGAGGATTTTCATGTGTTTGGTTTTTCATCCTGTTTTGTTTTAAACCTGAGCAAGACACTTAGCCACTTTAAATGTTCTCTGTAAAACAGGAATAATGGTTTCCACTTCACTTGGTTGTTGTTAAGAATAAATACATGGTGAGAAAAAGTAGAATGGGAGTGGATATAGATGAAATAAAAGATGAACTTGAAAGGCAGGCAGACATTGAAACACAGAGGCCATTAGAGTCATTATGGAAACAATCCAAAAGTATCCAATATTTTAAGCATGAGGGTGGTTTGACTTGATATTTCAGGAATGTAAGAAAATAACACCTTAGACCTGAATTGATAATGTGAAAAATTTAGCATCAGAGAAGACAATCAGAATGCTATTGAAAATGTTCTTCGTTAGAAAACATTGAATATTTGAGGATTGGGACATTAGGCATGATTAAAGTTCTACCTTGGGTCACAGACAGAAGAATCCGTTGCAGTGATGCGTCTTATAGTCAAACTGACAATATTCTGAAAAGGGGAGTGCAATTAGAATATGAATGAAGGAGCACAATGAAGATGGGGGAAAAGCTAGTGCTTTAGGAAAACATAAATATCCAGCTCCTACTTTGAGCACACTAGCTACTAACTTTCCAACATCATTATTAAATTCAGATTCTTCCCGCTAGAGCACAAGTGATTTCTTATGTTAGGGAGATAACCATATAATTTTTCATCAAAATTGAAACTACAGAGAGAAAAAAGTTACTGTTAATAATTTAAACAAGGAAAACAGGTAAAAATAAAGACCTATCCTGGGAAAACCAGAGTTTATATTCACTCTTCTTTTATACCAGGTTTGGCTCAAAAACTGACAAAAGTAGAACCTGAGGTTTAAACATCTGTTACCTTTAGCTTGGAGCATTGGGCCAATTCATTGGGGAAAAATGAATTTTCATGATAAAATAGATAAAAGACTAGACTATTACACATCTAGTAAATACAATCAGAAGTAAAATATATTGCTTTAAAGACCTGGGCTCCAGTTCTAGCTCCAATAGGTAATACCTATTATCAAATCTCAAGAGCCAAAAAAAAAAAAAAAAAATGGAGGATTAGTGGTGACCTCCTGGCTCTCTGCTCCCAGAGAAGGAGGTGAAGAACTCGGATGGCTACACACAAGTGAATCGCTCCCCCCAAGAATAGCATTGTGAATCTGCAGAGAAACAGCATGGGACACACAGCACAGGGAAAAAAAGAAGGGCAAATGGGAGATACAATCGCAAAGATTGGAGAGTGCAAGATATACAACAGGAAATAGAGCACGGAATGGCCATGCCCACCTGGCCAGCCAGTGCAGTGTGATCTGATCCACAGGAGGACGCCCTGCTCCTCCACTGACCTCCACACCCACTGAGACAGGGATGTACCTGAAGTCCGTGCAAAGTCATGGCACAGACGACAGGCCCTGTGGAGAGGAGTCAATAGGGGGAAATGTTTTGAACTTCTTGGTGCTCTGTGCAGGGACTGCACAGGGCGGGGGAGGGACTGGTCTGAGTGGTTACTTCCCGCAACCGCATGAGGGAGTTTGGAGACAGGCACCTCACATCTGGTAGTCAGTGGGACCAGAACAAAGGAGGTGAATGCTGAAAAGGGGGCTCTGCCCCTGTAAACTGCTGATAATTTGGCGGGCTCACGATGAGACAGAAAGAGCAGGACCATCTGCTAGGCAGATGTGGGGCTGTAATGCAGAGGGGCAGCTGTCAGCCTGTTGATTCAGCCCACCGAACCGGTATCTGCCAACTCCTGAGTGGTCACCCCCAGCGCTAGCCACTGTGGTTTCGGACAGTACCCTTCCCCCAGCCCAGGGACTTTCGCGCTGGGGGCGGCAGGCTCTGCCCTTGGAGGTAGAAAGAAGGGAGAAAAGCCGCTTTCTCTATACAGCTGGCATGAATCTGTGGGACTTTGGTGCTGAAAAATAGTCCATGACCTGATGATTTGGCTAGCCACGTTGGCGTCAGTGGGCAAATCTTGAGTGCTTACCCCCAACGCTAGTTCTCTTGGAGTGGGCAGCCGCCATCTGTGAGATCCCCAGCCTGGAGATGCCCATGTGCTCCTGGTCTCAGGCAACATCGCTGCCCCAGACTAGCAACTTTCACACTGGACTGGGTGCAGTGGGCTCCCCCCTTGGAGGTGGGGAGAAGAGAGAAAAGAAGCTTTCTCTGTGACACTGGCATGAATCTGCTGGGCCTTGGTGCTGAACAACAGTTGGCAGCCTGTTGATTTGGCCTGCCAGATTGGCTTAGGTCATATAATAAGAACATAATTCTAGGACTTGCTCTCCACATCTGGGTGGCTGCCAGCATTAGAGTTTGTGGATAGGGAAGGAAAATCCTTCCCAGAGACCTCAGCAATTGCACCAATTGACCCCTCCCATCAGGAGCAGCCTCCCAAGTGTGGTGAAAGAGCCCTGAATAACATATTAGCGACTCCCACTAGCAGCAGGTCAAGCAACCATAGAAGAGCACATACCCAGGCTTGCAGTCACCAGCTGTGATATATCTTGCTCTTACCTCCACCTTAAGGGGGAACAGGGTCCAAGTAATCCTCAGGAGTGGTAAGAGCCTTCCCAAAGATCAGGCATTGGTATATCTCATGGGGGGGATCAGAGCCTAACACAGAGACATCGCATTACCTTGATAACTGGCTCCTCCATAAAAACTACAATCAGTTACAGAGAGGGTAACCCCACAGTGCCTTCCATCTCAAGCTATTAAAAGGCAGTGGAGTCATACACACAAATGTGATCCACCACCTGGGAGCTTAAGCTGGAGGACCAAACTCACTAATCTCCACTGGCAAGAAGTGAAGACAACAGGTCAGAGGTAACACAATTTGCTAAAATACCTCTAAGGCAATACAGGACCAGCATGCCTCTCCCCAGCACTCTCAAGGAACAACCCTTGGGGACTTGGAGATAGGGCCATAAACCAGTCTTAGCATGCCCAGTTTTCAACCAAGTAGCCTGACGAGAAAGAATTAGCAAAAAAATGCGGGAAACATGAAAGAACAGAGAGAAAAGTCACCACCAAAGGAAATCATTAGATTCTCAACAATGGATAACAATTTAAATGAAATGATTAAAATGATGGAGAAAGAATTCCAAATATGGATTGTAAGAAAAATCAATGGAATTGAAGAGAAAATAGAAATCCAACACAAAGAAACCACAAGAAAAATACAGGAAATCAATGAAAAATTCTCTAAAGAAATTGAAATATTATGAAAGAACCAAACAGAAATACTGGAAATGAAAAAAGCATTCAAGGAACTACAGAACACAGTGAAAAGCCTTAAGAATAGGATGGATCATGCAGAGGAAAGAATCTCAGAGCTTGAAGATAATGCCTATGTGCTAAACACATCAGATGAAGAAAAGGAACACAGAAGCAAGAGACATGAACAAAACATACAAGAAATGTGGGATTATGTAAAGAAACCAAATATAAGAATTATAGGCATCCTGGAGCGAGAAGAAAAACATACACAAGGGCTGGAAAATCTATTTCTTGGAATACTGGAGGAAAACATGCCTGGCCTGGCCAGAAATCTAGAAATCCAGGTACAAGGAGCACACAGAACTCCTGAGAGACTCAATGTGAAAAGGCAATCACCATGTCACATACTTATTAAGTTGATCAAAGTAAACACTAAAGTATGAGGATTATTTATCCCATTTATGAATTTGATGTTAATTTGAGCAATGCCAGTAATTCTAACTTGACTAATACTGTATAAGACTTGGGAATTTCTACTGTGCTTTTAAAAAACTCGCCAAGTTTATTATACAAGTACGTGCAGTGAAATTGGGATTTAAGAAACTAATCCTTCATCTGAACTAATCCTTTAATTATTTTAATGTTATAAAATCCTTGAATAAAAAGGGCTAGTCATTTGAAATGGGATGGTAAAGTAAAAAGTCCAACTATCTGTGAACAACACATGTGTTTTTAAAATGTTATGTATCACTGTGAGTACAATGCATAAATTCATCTATACTTTTTAATAAAAAATAAATAAAAGAAGCATCTGTTGATATTGCTCCTTTTCTTCTTTTTTAATCCTCCTTTCTATTTGCCCACATGAATTATATATGAAATGCGGGTTGTCTATGTCAAAGCAGAACATATATATGCATATAAATGTAGAATCTGTCAGAATGAGACAGTAAGTATAATTCTGGTCCATTTTTAAGGTAGCATGACCTTTAAAAGTAAAGAAGTGCTCACAAGCAATAATTATCATCTAGAATGCAAAATTTTGATTAAAGTTTTACATCACGTGCTACCTAACATACCTAGAAAGAAAATGTATTGATTTAAAAATGGATCATCATTTTCGGAATAAAAAAAATTCTGAAACTAATGAAAGTTTATTTAATCACCTTTACCTGTAAAGATGTTATTTTAAAAGTGGATGCTAGAGCTGGAAGCATTCAGGATAGATAAGATCTCAGAGGAGCTCTGACCTGCTATCTTTTGGAGAAAATGGTGAAAAGATAAGTAAGCTCTACATCTTCTGTTAGGTAATAAAAAGTGTTTATGTACCTGTTATAGGGACAGTTTAATGACTGTTAAGAAGGCAAGACAGAAAAAAAAAACTTGGTTTATGTAATAAGAAAAATTCTAATAGTGTCTTATAAACCTTCATGTTAATGTTATTCTCATTGTCTTGTTTCAACTTTATCTATTTGTCTGTTAATAGGTTCTTAGTAGCCCTATTTGCTCTCAATTTCCCTTACGATATTTTCGCTTGTGGTTAGGGATGTTTTTATACATCTGAATGTTCTGAATACAGAGACTTATGAAAGGTGTAGATTTCTCATTTCGAGCAGCAAATCTTACACAAGAGAAAACTCTGTGGGAAAGCTTTATCTGGCCTCACAGCTATGGCTGAACTGTCAGGAGAAAACAAGAGTTACACCAGAAGAAGGAAAATATCAAAAGTAAAATCTTCACTTAATATGACATAGCTAACTAGCCATGAACTGCTCTAAGAAGAGTAAATGTGTAGCTATATTATTTGGAGTCAAATGTGTTACATAATACAAATAAAGAGTTTTAATATGTCTGAAAGTTTGATATAGTTTGACCTGAGCAGTTAATAAACTTTCCTTGACGTCAACACAGAAGTTGGCAAAGTAGGGCCCTGGGTCAAATCCATCTGACTGCCTTTTTTTTTTTTTTTTTGTAATAATGTTTTATTGAAACACAGCCAGGATTATTTGTTTATATATTTTCTGCGATTGCTTTTGTGCTACACCAGCAGAATTTAGCAGTTGCAACAAAAACAGTATGGCAGCAAAACCTAAAATATGTACTATCTGGGCCTTTACAAACAAGTTTGTCAGTCCTTGCTCTACTTTACTATTTCTTTACTGGTTCTTCCATTGCGAAGTGACTTTACGAACAAAGTCAAGAGATTCATTTATGCTTTCATACGTTCTACAAGGCAGTTGGGACAAATTCCTAAGGGACCAAAGCTATGCGTTTCTACCTAGTATTACACAATCTAGTGTTTTTTGCTCATTTTGTTCTTCATGATGCCTCCATATTTATGTAAAAACCGAAAGTGGGTTAAAGAATTACAAAGGTTCCTGCATTTATCCCAGTAAGATAAGTGAGGATCTTACGTTGATGCATCCCAGGAAAAAATATCTGGTTAGAAAAGGAGAAACAAAAACATCTAATATTGTATTGGTAAAGGACTATTTGCTTGCAAGTTATGTTCTTTCCTTAGCAAGATTTTTTGCTTACAGTCAATGCTGCTTTTGAAGGAAAGTGGGGATTGGGTCAGGATTGAGAAAAATCTATAGTTACAATTGTTAGTAAATATCAGTAATCTATTTGCAGAGGTAGCCAAAGAGCCAAGTGGAGCATGAATATGCGTTACCCCTCCACAAAATGAAAGAAAGAAAAAAGAGAAATTAAGAACCATACTACCATGCAGACATAAACACTTGATGAAAAATTTATGTCCTATTTTATCTCTATTAGCATGAATAATGTAAAACAACTTTTATACTTTATATCACTGTAAACAATGATTTTTAAATACCTCTTTTAGAATTTTATGAACTGTACAGATACCTTCCTCCTCAAAAAATATGTACGTGCTTAAAATTTCTCAGAAAGTTTCTGGGACTGCACAGATCATTTTAAAGCCTATTTGGGACAGCAGTTTAGGTATTCCTGCCCTAGGATAGTTTTTAATAAGAAGTTGCATAAGTTTCATTTTTATTATTTTTTCACTCAAAAATATTTTGTTTTCTTTCTTTTCGATTAAAAAAAAACCTGCTTCAATCTCAAGGCTGTCTAATATCATCCATAGGATGGATATCAGGTTGTTTATTTGGATTTTTTATACTTAAAGGGCTGCTTGGTGGCTTATAAATTCTTGTCTCACCTTTTCTTTTTAAATACTAATTAAGTTTTATTTTTTTTATTATGTTTCTTCATGGACTCCTATTAAATGTATGTATGTTAGATTTTTATATATCTTCTATAAGAGTAATTTTTCTCTGATTTTCTTTTTTTTTCTTTATTCTATTTTTATTTTTTAGGTTGTTTTAATTCACTTCTTTACCTTTTAAAGTTTTTTGTTGAATTTTTGAAAGGGTGGCCTTGCAAAAAATAACGGGAAAATATCTAATCCCACAATTTCCCCAATAGCAGTTAAAGATCAATCCTATGAGTTCTCTTGCTAACAGGCACCCTGCAGGACTTCTGTTTTGCACAGCTTCTGAAAAGAGATGTAAATCTTTCTCTTCCAAAGTTGCCTCTGAGAATCTGCCTTTTTACAGTCTGAAGAGTTCCTGAGCGCACAGCAGGGTGCCAGCTGCAGGCCTCAGCCCTATCTCCAGGGCAGAGTCTCACATCTCCTGCATTAATCCCATCTCCAAGTCTCCAAGGAAAGGTGGGGGAAGCAACTCTTGGAATGTGACATTCTGTTATTGTTTCTGCTGTCAGCCTGCCGCCAGGAAGAAAGAAAGGAGTGGATGCAGCCATTTCTCAATGGTACCACGTTAATTTACAACTCCCTTTTAAAAGGCTGGTTTTCGAGACCAGCACATTCTTCTTTTTCTACCTTTTTCTTTCGTTTTTCTGCCCAGGAAAAAGTAAATGAACTTCTGTCTATCCTAATCTTTGTCTGAAGAAATCTTTCTCAAAACCCCCATGCACTTGCTCACACCTTAACACTCTTCTCCCTTATATGCCTATTAATTTAGTCTTTATTTCTGGGGCCTTTATTTTTCTGTTTGCTTTGTTATGACTCTCATTTCATATTTTCTTGGTTTTTTGTCCATTTATTTCCTGAATTTTTTGAATTTATGATTTGAAGTTTTTTGTTTTTTTTTTTTTTATAAATCTAACTGCTTGTTTCAGGACATTTACTTCTACTGTTACAGCAAGTGCTACAGCGGGTGGTCCTGAGGACAAACCAAGTGGCACAGGGAGAGTCGGAGAATCAAGGTTTATTCGCCATTGGGCTCAGAGGGGTCTCGCCACCAAATTCTGAGCTCCATCTACCCTATTTTTCCCACTTTTATTAAGTAGGGGTGGTCCGAGGGGTGGGATCTCAGGTGCCTGATGCGCCAGGTAATAGATGGGGGTTTTCTTTATCATAACTTGGGATGATATGTCAGGTTTCCTTTGCTTTGTTTTTGTTTCGTTTCGTTTTTGAGAAGAGTTTTCAACACGTAAGTTTTAATATTCATTTTCTATTTTTTCTAATAATAGTTTCCTATGATTTTTGGTCTTCTGTTTTCTGTTCATTCTTCAATGTCTTATTTTTTCAAGACCAGCAATAGGAGTCAGAGATGAGGTGTTTGTGTGACTCCTTGCTTTCCTAGTTCACCATAGCAAGAGGTGTGGTGAAATGCAGTTTATTTTGATTGATGGTATTTTTATTTGGTCAAGGGAAGAGTTGATGTGTCTTCTGATAGTGTGATTCGATTTCGTTTTTGTTTTGTACTACCCTTAATTTCCACTGCTGATTTACTTTTTCCCATCACTACAAACACACCAAGAGATGTTTCTTCTTTCCAAGTTTTCCCATTCTTCCCCTGAAACAGTGTTTTCCTAAAATTTTCTCACCCGTTTTTAAGACTCTTCTCTTTTATTCCATTTCAATTCCTTTTATAATCTTATCCATCATGTCTCAACTGCATTAAGTATTTCCTTACTGAGGTTGGGACCCTTTTTCTCTGGAACCGATTTTATCCAGGTTCTGCCAGAGGTAGCACCTGAGATCTCTACTTTTCTATGACTTCTCTGCCTCGGGCTACTATGAAACTCTTTCAAAATGTTTATTGCTTACTGTCTTCCTTTCCTAATGCTACTATAAGAAATTACCGCAAGTTGAGTGGCTGAAAACAATACAAATTTATTCTCTCATAGTTCATGAATTTAAAAATCTGAAACCAAAGTGGAAGCAGGATCATGATTACCTCTCAAGGCTCTAGGAAAGAATCCTTCCTTGCTTCCTCCTTGCTTCTGGTGGTTGTCAGCAATCTTTGACATTCCTTGATTTGTAGCCTCATGTTTCCAGTTTCTGCCTCTATTTTCACATGGTCGTCTTTCCTGTGTGTGTTTCTGTATCTCTGTGTATCTTCTCCTCCTCTTTTAAGGGCACCAAGTTATACTGGATTTGGGGCTCACCCTAAGCTAGTATGAACTCATCTTAACTAATTATATCTGCTAAAATCCTTTTTCAAAATAAAGTCACATCCTGAGGTTTGGGGTGAACATGCATTTAATCCAGTAAACCTACTTATGCATAAATTATGATATAGATGTATGGTTGTTTTATTTGCTCTATTTGGGTATTACATAGTTTTTTGAAAAATATGCAGAGAAATTCAGATTTAGGTGACTTATTATCCTATGGGAACATGGGTCACCATAATACTCTAACCAAAGCTGAGAAAAATTACCCAATTAATCAATGTTCAGCTAATGTTTATAAAATTTCTCTTTGTTTACTGTTGCTCCAGGAATTAATATAGATGTGTTTGCAGACAGGATTTGTCTTAGGAGTTTTGCAGAGCTTTGCCCTGAAGAAATATGTGAACGTGTTGGTTTGCATTTCAAATGCTGTTACACTCGGAAGGGCGTCTCTGAAAGACAGTAGCGGCTGTATCCCAGAAGGCACCCCGTTTCTCAGACCTAAAGGTTTGAGTTTGCTTTGTAAAGGAAAGCGAATCTGTTAAAAACTACAGGATGAGAGTTGACAATGGAGTGCCCCCCGGAACAGACAGCTGCCTGAACGGCTAAAAGCAAGCTCCTGTTTAAACACTCCAGACTACCTGTCTCCATTCACAATAACCTAATAAATATGGAGCCAACATATCTCTGTTTAACCCCTCTGTTAAGTGATAAATTTATCTTAGAACTTAGAAGTTAATCTTTGAAAGATTTTGTAACCATTTGTTCACGTAGATAGAATTAGTTAAAAGATCTGTAGAAGCCTTTTGAAAATCTGTTAACCTGAGAGAAACTACCTGTTATTATGTAAATCTGTTACCCCTGGCAATTAATCACTATTCCCTATAAGTTACCATGTAAGACCTCATTCGGGGCTTTTTGAGACCAACGGAGAAGGTCTAGGCCCCCTGAGATCCCGTTTTGCCTATAATCTTCATAAACTTATAAAACTATATCTTTGTCTCTGTGTATTCTTTTATTTCTTTTATTTTCCATTTTTCTCTATTATTTTCTTATCCCTTGCAACTCTACCAAAGACACCCGATTTTTTGCTGGGAATTTACCTACCTCCCCACAG
>CAUYSK010044927.1:0-48579 GCA_963575035.1 Avahi laniger | reverse complement strand
AATTAATTTCTTTCTATTTTTTGGTAGAGATGGGGTCTCGCTCTTGCTCAGGCTGGTCTCGAACTCCTGAGCTCAGAACGATCCGCCCATCTCGGCCTCCCAGAGTGCTAGGATTACAGGCGTGAGCCACCGCGCCCGGCCTTGGAAACATTGTTTTTTAAGAAAAAACATGGCATGCAGGTTGTCCAAAAATAAAATGAATTTAAACTAAAAAAACGAAGGCCTCCTAACTAGTCTCACATCCTCCAGATGTTTCTCTCTATAAAGCATGTTCTGCAAAGCTGCCCAGGATACTTTTGAAAAACCCAGCTCTGACTATGTCATTGTCCTGCTTCAAAACCATCACGGCTCACCCTTTGTACACAGGAGAAAGTCTAACTCCTTAACTTAGCATTGATGGCTTTTGGCCATGTGGGTCCAATGGGCTCTTCAGCCACATCTCCAGCCACTTTCCCGCCGACTACTCTGTGGTGAACATCTGACTTCCCATTTGCCTAACACGCCAGGCACCTTCCTCCCCTGAGCCTTCTCTCACCCAGCTGACGAACCTCTTCTCATTCCTTCCAGAGAGAGCTCACTTTCCCATGCAGGCCAGTATCCAAAGATCAAGTGTAAATTTTCATGGACACAATATTTACCCAGAGAGGTTCCTCACCTCTCTCACTCCCTGGCTCTTCCTGGGACCACCGGAACAGATGGGCCTCCTGCATTCTGGTGGACATCAGAGTGTTCTGCTTAACCACTACTCACATGTTCATCTGTGGATGCCAGGCCCTGGTAGGACCTTCTCTTTGTGGTTGAATTTTTTTTTAAGCTTGTTAAAAATAGCATCTTTCCATTGACAAGGAACATGTGTAATTTCCTCTGTAATTCCCAGTTTTATAAACAGAACATAAAGTCTACTTGCTTGATTATAGGACTTAAGCAAAATGTACTTAGTGTTGGATGATTCACACCTTGGAATCTTTCTATAAAAATTTTCATTGTTTAGCCATCACCCCAGGATGAAACCCCAAATAAAATAATTTCAGGATTTTAACTGGTGACTTCCTGCTTTGGAATTAATAAAGCCATTTTGAAGATTACATCTTGACTTTTGAACTTGGCCCTTGCATTCCTTACTGCTGCTGGCATTTCTGTGGACCGTGGCTAAGATATAAGCAACAATGCCTTATTTGGGGAGGTGTATTTGCCACTTGGGTGGCATGGTACTGTCATAAAGTTCTGTCCCAGTGCAAGCTTGTGTACAGACCTTATTATGGTTGGATTTTGCCCCCTGTACATGCCCAAGTCACGTACTTACCCTCCCTGTCCGAAATCCTCCAGAAGTGAAACAGCCCTGGAGATTATCATATGGGGCTTGAGGTGGGAGTGGAAGAGACCCAGGTGACAGGGTACCCCTGCATCCTCACTGGGTCTTTCGGGAACTTTTGGGGCCTGAGGCAACAGGCAGGACTGGCCGAATTGGGCCCTGGGAAACCATCTTATCTGCAGATGGCCATTCCTGATGACCTTTCAGTGGCTTTTGGATTTCTGCCATCTTCTGGTTCTTTCTGGACCTTACAGGTTTGTGACTAGGCACGGGCCAAGCCAGACATCATGCACTTGAGGGCTGATGGAACTCCAGGCCCAGCATTCCCCAGTTCCTAGATCCCTATGGTTCAGAGAGCCCTGGGGTTCAGAGTGGGCCCAGCTGAGCAGGGAGGATACAGAGAAGCCCGAACAGAAATGGGTCTGGGTCCTGTTTGTTCTGTGGTTTCCAGGGCAGAGAAGAGGTATCTAGGAGCCTCAACCTGCCCTCTGATTTTCTTCAATAAGCAAAATAAATCAAGACCAGCCAATGTGATTTTTTTAAAGTCTATAATTGTTCTCAAAGTATGATCCCTGGACCAGCCGCATTAGTCGCTGGGAACTTGAAAGAAATGCACATTTTTTAGCCTTACCTCAGACCTACTGTCCAGGACCTGGCGGGGGGTGCCCAGTGATCTGTGTTTTAACAAGCTCCCTGGGTGCCCCTGAAGCTGCTCGAATTTGAGAACCACTGGTCTCATGGTTCTGCATGTTCACTGGTGCTCTGGGATAGACTGGTTTGGACGAACATGTCTAACTTCCGCAGGCATAGAAATGGAATACTTTCTGCTTCTCTCAGCTTCTCAATGGTTGCTCAATGTAAAGTGGTCAAGGTCTTGTAATTATTACTCCAAATGAGGGGAGTAACAAGGGGGTGTCAGGCTTCTGAATGGGCATTTTGACTCATATGGCATTGTGGGGACAACTTTCCAAGAATCAGGCCAAAAACTTTCTGTCCACAAAGGGACATGCATAAAAATAGTTTGGCTGTTTCCAATTAGGACCAAATGGAAACCATCTGAACTCCTCACCCAGGAGGTTGATGTAAATCAGATCAATCTGACCCTTTATTTTTAAACAAATAGAAGTCTTCTACCAAGACCAAACTCACTCCCCAAACAAACACCTTATGACTGCAAAAGCAATTGTCCAATGCAGGAAGCTGTTTTTTAATTTCCTTTGTGAACCCTGGAAAGCATGACAGGAAACTATGCAATAAATATGTATTAGATGCAAAGTTGTTTCTATTGTTTGAGACAAAGGATTCCTTGGAAGACCAAAGACCTTAACAGCTCCCATTGTCTACTGGGTTGAGTCTAGACTCTTGGCCTGACACGAAAAGTCCTCCTTCCCTCTTGCCAGAGCCACCCTCCCCACGTCCTCTTGTTCTGTCCGAACCTGCGGGTTCATGGCTGGCCTTGTTAAGGTCCTTCTTTCTCACCTAAGTCCTTCCTTTCTCTCCATACCAGGTTGGCTCATTCACAAAGCCTTCTCCCCAGTTCCACCCTGGGGGAGAACACCCTTCTCTGAACTCAGTGTCCATGTTTGGTCCTTGCAGGCGCTACCTTGTGCGGTTGTTTGTTTCACAGGTATGCAGCCCATCTCTAAACTACATTCCAAGGCCCCTTGTCATGGGTTGAACTGTGCCCCCCTCGGAAAATTCATATGTTGAAATCCTAGCCAGAATGTGAGCTTATTTGGAAGTAGGGTTGTTGTAGATACAGTTAGTTAAGATGCGGTCATACTGGAATAGGGTGGGCTCCCAATCCAATATGACTGGTGTCCCTACTAAAAGGGGAAATATGGACACAGAGATAGACACAGGGAGAATGCCATGTGAACACAAAGGCAAAGATTGGGGTGATGCACCTACAAGCCAAGGAACACCGAAGATTGCCCGCAAACCACCAGAAGGTGTGAGAAAGTCACGAACAGACTCTTCCTCACAGCCCTCTGGAGGAACCAACCCTGCCAACACCTTGATCATGACTTCCAGCCTCCAGAACTGTGAGACAGTGAATTTCTGTCGTGTAAGCCACCCGGCCTATGGTACTTTGTTTTACGGCAGCCAGAATAGACTAACACAATCCTTGAAGGAAAGAATACACCTTGTGCCCCACACAGAACTGGCCCTCGATGACCATTTTCTGTTGAGGCAGCTGCAGTGACCAGAAGGTAAGTCTTTGGGGCAGGAACCAGGGATATTCCACTACACCCCTCACACACCAGCCCAGAACGGCCCTTGAGGAAATTTTTTACCCCATCAATGCCGACTGAAAGAATGGCCACAGGCAACCTGCAGATATTCAAGGCCTCTAACCTCTTCCCTGGAAAACTGTAAGGCACTGGACTCCTCAGTATGCTTGGCGAGAGGGTCCATATGGCTCACAAAGATCAAAAGAAGAAAGTCTAGTGCCTTTGTGCCAGATTTTAGTAGCCAAAAGGCATTGTTGTAACTTGGGCCTCAACATAGCTATTATTTAAAAGCAGAAGGATGAGTTGTCATATTGCTCTTTTTTGACTTTTCTCTTGAACCATCCACCTTCTAAGGGGGTTAACCCCTACAGGGCCTACATGGAGGAAGAGTGAGGGCTTGGGTGGGGTTGCACATAGGTAGAGTCACATTCACAAAAGGCCTCACAGTCAGACTCTGGTGTCTTTGTCTAATGATGTCATGCTTGCGTTCGCTGCGCTTTTATGTGTTAGAAGAATTATCCTGTTAAATGTAAAGACTTCAAATATTGTGCAGTTTATCTTAACCTTTGCCATTAATTAGTTTTTTAAAAAATAAATCAGGGAGGCTTAGCAAATAGCAGTGGTCAGGGCCTCTCTCCAGCCTTGAGAAGCACTGAAGCTCCCAAATAGATTTTCCCTTTTGGTCTTTCTATAACGCCAAGTTAACTCCCAGTGCGATGCAGTTTGACACTCCATCTTTGTTCTTTTACCACTTTCTGTTACGTCTAGGTCAAGAGTTAGAATTGGTGACCCAGCACTTCTCTGCTCTCAGATGTCATCTTGCCGGTGCAGGGTCTGTCCTTTGTATGGCCACCTGTGCTGGGAGTGGTGATCATCCTTATCCTCACAGGAACCCCAGCCAACCCCTCTGAAAGGATTTTTGGTTGAAAATATCCCCAAATGGTAACTGTCTGTTATGGGCTGAATGTTTGTGTCCCCCTAAAATTCATATGTTGAAATCTTAAACCCCAACATGACGGTATTAGGAAGTCGAACCTTTGGGAGGTGATGAGGTCATGTGGGAGTATCCCTCGTGGATGGGATTTGTGCTCCTGTAAAAGAGCCACCAGGGAGCTCTCTAGCTGTCCCTCTGCCATGTGAGAACACGGATAAAGGGTGGCTGTCTATGAAGCAGGCCCTCGCCAGACATTCAATCGTCCAGGGCCTTAATCTTGGCACTCCACTCAAATCAGCCTCCAGAATCGTGAGAAATAAATGTTTGCTACTTAAGCTACCCCATCTATTGTATTCCGTTATATAGTAACCCAAACTGATTAAGACACCACCTAAAACAAATGAGAACCTAGCATGATTCTTTTCTTTTCTTTTTCTTTTTTCCTTTTAGTAGGTTTTCTAAAATCTACTAGCACTATCTAGTGGAAAGACAATATTTACATTGACAACAGAGACAAGGTATGATAAATTTTCTCACTTTAAATTTTCATTTGGCATTTTAGATCATAAGAATTTGCAATTTTCTTTTTTTCGTTCTGTCGCCCCAGCTAGAGTGCAGTGGCCTCATCACAGCTCACAGCAACCTCAAACTCCTGGGCTCAAGCAATCCTCCCACCTCAGCCTCCCAGAGTGCTAGGATTACAGGTATGAGCCACCATGCCCAGCCAAATTTGTAATTTTCTAATTCAGTGAGATTTCATAGAGGAGATACAAGAGTAATTCCAGGACAGAAAAAGACCACACAGGAACAGATTAAGACTGAAGAAGAGAAAGCCAAGGGTGACAAGCTTGATTATAAGGGCCAGTTGCCTTTCCCCAAACTAATGGTATAAAAAAAACATGAAATGGACGAAAACAGAGCAACACAAATTTAGTTTAGCTTCCATGACAGTTTCCCAAAAACTGTTGGTGACACACCCGGTGATAATCTTGTGCTGTCTCTTTAGAATTTCAAAGTATGAAGCTGGCATGGAATTTAGGAGCCCATGAGCACAGAGCCTTCATCTTGCAGAGCAGGGTGCTGGGAGCCAGGCATAAGTGGAAGTGTCAGAATAGACTCCCGGTCCCTAACTCTGAGCTGCGAACCTGTAACACCTGTAACACTCGCACAGCTTCCTACTTAATGTAACCCTGCTCAGCAGTTATGGAGTTAGTGATTTCTTAAAATTCCCTCTAAATTACTTAGTTTCTGAGTCTAAGTAACAATCACAGGAGGCAAGTCTGCGAGCTGAATATATCAGGTCCTGCTGGTTGTTCACTGCAGGAATACTCCCAAACCAGCCTAGGCCGCACAATCGTTTTTTGGAATGTGGAACGCACCAAAGAGGAATTCCTCTGGTGGCCACAGCAAAGCTGTTCTGTGCTTGGTTTACGTGAGATCACGAGACATTGAGTTTTCTTTCTTCTCCACTTGAGTTTTTCTCTCTGGGGCAATTACTTAGCAGTGAAAACACACAGCCCAAGAAAGAAGAAAGTGATTTAGAAGATGAAGGAAGTGGAAGGAATAGTTGAAACAATAAACAAAAATACCTTTTTTTCTCTTTTTCTTCCCTGAAGTAGTTTTCACTGTTACAACTTCAGATGATTTTGTAATCTGGTTCAAAGTTGAACTTCTTCTCTGTCCGGCTGGTTGGAAAAAAAAAAAGATTAAAAAAAAAAGGCAGCCTGTTCAAAGTTAAATGAATGGGTTTTTGACATATTTTAATACTGGCTCTTGTTTTTATTTTACGTACACTTTGGGCAGAGATACTTCTCACAAGAGAGAATTATCTGACCCACTGTCAAGATCATATTCACTTCAGCTCAAGCCTGTGGTTTCATGTTTCTCTCCCGAAGATTTAAGGTGAACACACAATCAAGTAGGACCCCCAGAACTATCCCGCCTGGCCTCATGTTAATTTTTCTTTACACGCACAATGGCCCTCTATAAAAGTGGCTCCAAATCCCTAAGATTACTGAGCAGGGCATGTTTTGGCATGTATAAAGCAATATGTTAGAATATTATCACTCTGGAATCATTCTGGAATCTTCCTTTCTCTTGCACCCTACCAATGCATAGAAGATGGAATGGTGCGGCATCTGAGCACTTCTCACACCTCTCTGCTATGACCCCAGTCTCACCTGGGTAGACATCTCTTGCCTGGATGACAACAGCTTCCCAGCTGGTCTCCCTGCCCACCCTCATCCCACCCCCGAGCGGTTTGCCACAGTGACTGGGGGGCTCTTCTCAAACCTGAGGCCCACGAGCCCTTCCTCTGCTCCTCACTAGCTAGCAGGCCCTTCACGCGCTGGCCTTACTCTCTGCTCAGGCAGGCGCCCTCCTGCTGCTCTTGAGTGCAAAGGCCTTAGGGCCTTGGGACAGGTGGCTCCCTCTGCCTGGAATGTTCTTCCCCACTTATCGGCAGGGCTCACTCCCTCACCTCCTGTGTCTGTACTCAGATGCCAACTGTTGAAGGAGGTCTGTGCTCGACCATCTGCTTACAATCACATCCCATCCTCTTCCTTCTCCAGGTTCCCACACTCGCTCACCGCGCTTTGCTTTTCCTTTTTCCATGGCAACTGTCACCTTCTAACAAACTATCGCATGCAGATATTTATTACAACTTTACAAAATTGTCTGATCCCCTTGCCCTCCCTACATGCATTTGCACACCCACGCATGCACCTACGCAAGCACACTGTGCCCGGCCCTCTCTTCAAGAGCTGACAGCTTTGTCTGTTTTATGCACTAAAATACTCCAAGCACCTAGAAGAATATTTGGCACATATTGGGGCACACACGGACACACACACGATGAAGGAAGGAAGGAGCATCATTATTAAGATTACATTTATACATTACAACAAGTAATTAAGAAAACAAACTTGTCATTGGGTGGTGAGGCCTTTGGTCCCTTTGGCTGTCAGCAACAGAAAGCCACTGTGCCTGACTCTGGCAGGAGGGAGAAGTTACAGGGAGGCCTGGGAGTAGCTCACAGAACAGGAGAGAAAACCAAAACCTTGGGTCTTACAAAGTGATATACTCAAAAGATTTTTAGCTCTTAGTGCATCCTAGAGGAATACTGAAAGGCTCATGTGCTATCTTGCACATTGTTAGGTTGGTATCTAAATTTTTCATCATAAGTTTTACAATTTCAAAGGATGTGATTTCTCCTCAAAGGAGCATGGCAAATGTTTAAAAATAAAATCTGTTATATTATTCTCTCAAGTGGATTGAATGGAATCTAAACTCCTAGCAATTTGATAGTCATCATCATTCATTAGAACATCCCAAACAACACAAAACATGAGCAAATTCCTCTTTAGCAATTGAAAATTTTACATTATTACCTTTTCTTCTTGTTCTTCTATTTGTATTTCCATTCTACTTACTTTGTAGAGTTTTATATTTGAGAGTCTTTTATAGATCATACTGTGATACTTCTCTGTAATAAAAAGGCTACATATACAACCATTTAAATTTAAAAATTTCTTGTGATCATAAGACTCTAAAGTATTAACATTTCTTCTGCAGTTATTATATATCATCTTCTGCAGTTAGGAATATACAATTGCTCATACAATGTATTTTACACATACTGATAAATCCTAATTAAATATAAAAATAAAATTATATTGACTACATTGCTCAGTGGGACGGATGGTGCTGCTTTATTCATTTGTCTTTATAATTAATTCATGTATTCACTGAAGAATATTACTTCTAGCATGAGGCAGAGTTTAGCGCCAATCATTTCTATTTTTCATTGTTATAGTTTCAGTGCTGAGAAACGTGGCTCACACAGGTTGGGAATGGAGGAATAGGGTTGCCAGATTCAGTCTCCCTCTCCTATCTACCCCCGCCCCCTGCCCAGTATAGGACTCTCAGCTGAAGTCAAATGTCAGCCACGAAAAGCCACTTGTAGGGGCGTAAGCAGCCGTTGTTCTTGCCTGTGCTGCATTTGTCCTCCCATTTGTCTGCTCTTTGTGGGGCTGCCACAGCCCCCTGCAAATCGTGGGGTGCTGGCAGGGTTGCCATCACAGTGCCCCAGCCAGTCATGGTTCACCATGGCCTGGGCCACAGAGACTGGGCCAGGGTAGGTCTGTGACCCAAGGAGGGCCAATTAGAACCTTCCTATGGGATTTGACCCATAGTCTCTGGAGGAAAGGAGCTCACGCTTTCTGGTTGATTCCAAGTCCTGAGTATACAGCCCCGGGACTGCTGACAGGCACGTCAACTGCCTTTTCCTGCTTGGAGAAGGCCTGGTTGGCTGGGGAGGAAGAAGGCCACGTCTCTGAAGAGAAGTAGAGCCAAGAGCAGCGAGCCCTGGGTCTCCTGATGACGTGGTGTGAGCCACTGAATTCAGCCATCTCTAAAGACAGCTGAGCCCAGGGACATCTCAGTCATGTGAACCAAAAAACCAATCCTGTACTTTAATCCTGTTTGGGTTGCTTTCACTTTTAACCTAAATAGTCTGATTAACATGTTGTGCTAGTTTCCTACTGCTGCTGTAACAAGTGACCACAAACTTAGTGCCTTAAAACAATGCAAGTTTATTATCTTACAGTTCTGGAGGTGTGACATCTGAAATGGGTCTTGCAGGAGAAAGTCAAGGTGTCAGCAGAGCTGCGTTCCTTTGGAGGCTCTGGGTGAAATTGATTCGCCTGCCTGTTCCAGTTTCTAGAGGCCTCCTGCACTCCCTGGCTCCTGGCCACTTCCTCACATCACCCCACCCTCTGCTTCCACTGTCATGTGTCCCCTCTGACTCTCCCACTTCCCTCTTGTTAAGATCCCTGTGATTATATTGGACCCACCAGGATGATCCAGGATGATCTCCCTATCCCAAGATCCTTAACTTGATCTCATCTGTAAAGTCTCTTTTGCCACCTGAAGTGACATATGCACAGGTTCTGAAGATGAGGACAAAGGCATCTTTGGAGGCCATCATTCTGTCTCCCACACATACTCAGGAAGAAGAATTCCAGTGGACCACTGAGAAGGTCGCTTTTAATCACAAAGCCAAGTTTCCAGCAGGAGCATGGTGCCAAGTTCCACAGCACTTACTTGGGAGCAGCTGAGAGGGGTTTCCGGTGTCTGGTGAGGCTGTGGCCAGCTGGCCTTTCTCCTGCATCTCTGCATACTCTGCCAGGGGTCTGAGGAGAGCCAGAGCTCCGGAACATTGCAAGTAATTGCCATCAAGGTGCAGCTCACTGCGGAAGGCAGTAAAATACATTGTTTATGTGATGTTAGTTCCACTTCCTCAAATCTGGATATGAGGTCTGCAACTGATGAAATAATATACCTAGTCATAAGATTATTATCTTATGATAATAAATATAATCATAATTATAAATAGGAATATATTATAATTATGTTATAATCATAAATATAAATAATCATAATAATTAACTATCATAGGCTATACCATAAAAAATAGACCTAGTGACCATGTCAACTGGCTGAAAACATGACATGTCATTCAGTATGACATCCTTGATTCTCAAACTTGACTAAAGAATCTTTCTCTTAGCATTAAGAAAAATCAAACAAAAATAACTGGAGGGGAGAAAAAGATGATTAAAATCATAGTGGGTTGTATAACTCAAGACAGAACAGTGCCAGGGAGCGCAGGGGCCGGGGCGGGGCACACATCTCACCAAACAGCGCTCTGGCTGATGACTGAGGCCAGCCGGGGCCCGCTCTGGGGCCCCAGACCACAGTAACGCAGACTGAGGCCTTGGAGCCTTTGATTGTTTTCCAGGCCTGAGAAAATGTTCTGAATTTCTTCATTTCCAAATCTAAAAAGAAAGGAAGGTTTCAACCTAAATAACAGAGAGACGGGCTCCCTGAAAGCAAATGGTATTTATTTGGGAAGGGGCATTGCAATGGGAATACATGGCCATAGTAAACTGTGTGTGTGTTCAGGGGAGGTAAAGGAAGACAAGGGTTTTTAAAGGAAAAATAAGGAGGTTACATAATTGTTTTGAAATAATTATCCTTGGCTACAAGGATCAATAACAAGGGTGGCGCCAGTCCAAGGCTGAATAGGCAATTGGTGGGCAGATGTCCTCACAGAAGTATTCGCGATGGCCTTTGTGCAAGATTGTGGCTTTCGCAGAGTCTTTTGTGATAGTTGTTTTTCCCAGGCATTTATGCATGAAACCCTCACTCCCCTCATGGCCTTCCCCAGCTCTATTGGTCAGGGTTTTGTTTTGTTTTATTTTGTTTTAGACACAAGTGGCTCCATTTTAATTCTGACAATGTTCACAACAGGAATAAATTAGTGACTTTTAAAACCTGTGTCACACTCTGGATTATTAATTTTGATGCCCTCCCTGGGGTAGTTAGAGGCATTTCTGCTGAACCCTAATTGGAGCTTCCAGGGCCAGAGCTGGCTGTGGGGGTGGACTGGGTTGGCCCTTGGGGGCAGCCTGGGTGTGGAGGGAAGGAGACCCGAAGCCTGCCTCCTGTAAAGGGAGCGGAAGATGGCTGGAGCTGCCCATTCAAGGGGGCAGAGGGAGAACAAGCTCTGACCCCCAAAGCTGGCCACTCCGGAGAGAGGTGAGATGGCCTAGAGGGCAGAGATGGGAGGAGCCTGGGAAGACTGCTGGAAGGAGGGGCCTTTTAAAGAGTGTCCAGAGCAGGTTCAGGAAAGTTCAACCTCTCCTCCCTCCCTTCACCGGCCTGTGCTGTTCTCTCTTCTTGCACTGCGGTCTCTACTTTGCCAAGTGAAACCACATGCATCCTCAGCAGCCTGCGGGGGAAGATGATGGTAACATTTTATGGGTCAGGAAACTGAGGTTTGGTGAAGTAAAGCAACATCTTCAAGGAATTTGGAATGTCAAGGCTTGAACTGTAAGATGAGGTGGGTAGTGTAAACAGAAATAACTTCTAAATTTATTAACTCATTAACAATTATTGAGGGCCTGCAATGTGCCAGCTACCGAGGTGGCTGTCGGGATGTGGAGGAGAGAGGAGGGCGTCCTGCCTGGTGGGCCTCTCACCATCAGGGAAAGGAAGGAACTGCAATCCCCAGGGCCAGTCACCTGCAACGCTGCCAGGGCTGAGGGCTCCGGTGGTGATTCCCAGCGATGCAGCCCTGACAACACTAGGCGTCTTCGCATCAGCAGCACTATTTCTAAGGACAATTAAAACAAGCTGTTTCCTGAAGATGGGAATTCCTTCTCTCCTCTTCCCACCAGCGCAGGTCTCTGGGTGTCCCTCTGAGGAGTCGGGGTCTAGAGGGGTCTCTTAGCAGCGGGTTCTTCCCAGCAGAGTGCGGGAAGCTGGGGCGACTCCCACACAGGCCCTGCAGTCACTGCACAGGGTCCTGAGCACCCCGCCTTCTGCTGCCCTGTGTTAGAACACCCTGCCTAACGCCCAGCATTTCAGACACCTGGAGAACCTCCGCAGAGACCTCCCTCTGCTCAGCCTTTGCTAATGAACTTGTCCACTGTTACCACCAGGGCCTGACAGGATCCTAGTTCTTTAAGGGGTCTTGGTGCCTCTGTGGCATCTTCTCCAGCACGAGTCATCTTCCCCTCCTCACAGCCCACTGGCGTTTCGGGTATAAGGTTCTTCCCAACTGACTGCATGGAAAGAGTCTCGGAATCATACCCTTCCAAAGTGGAGAGATATTTTCATTACAGATCAGAAAGCTTCTATGACTTTCTCCAGATTGTACAAGCTGTTTGACATTATTTGTGAATGGTAATTTATAGACCCCAGACAATCTAGTGCTGTGGATCAGAGGTGGGCTGTGATTCAGACAACCTGGATTCACATCAGGGCTCCATCCCTAAGAGCTGAATGGCCTTGAATAAGTCTTAGCTCATCTGCAGTCTGGGAATAGAAAAGGTACACATCTCATAAGGTTGTTGGGAGAATGAATAATCCACACAGTGAGCCTGACACACAGTAAACCCTCAATAACCTTTAGCTGGTGTTATCATTATTATTCTCCTCCCGGACCCTCCCTCAACATGCTGAGCACCCCAGCCCCTGAGGGACCTGCTTTGCCCCCCACCCCACCTTCCTCCCTACCTCCTCTCCTGGTGAACACTAGCCAGCACCTAGGAAACTGTGGTTTCCCTTAGCTGAACTACCAGAAAAATGGACATGGACATCTTTTGTGATTTTTAGACTTTTTCACTTGCATATGTTCCTTTCTTCCCTAGCAATGAGCATGGTGTCCTGCATAAACTGGCCTTCGACCAGTTTTTGTTGAAGAAATAAATGAACGAAAAGAGAGTCTTTTGGGGAACCCTCACATTTACTCAGAAACATTAACTCCAAGGAGGTGTAAGAGGGTCCTCTTTCGGCCATGCCTTATGAGGTACAAGGAACCCAGATGTGGCCCTCCCCGCCTTTGCTTCCCTAGTGGACGGCAGTAAGAGCCCCCCAGGGGATCCACATTCCAGCCTTACCTGCAGTAGTCCAGGACGAGAGAATGCAAACTGCTGAACTGCAAAGCCTTCCCAAGTCGCCCTAGCGACCACAGATCCATCTTGCAGTCAATGATTTCTAAGGTGGTGAACGGGCAGGTGGTGCGCCCCTTCGGTTCCAGAAACAAAGCCTAGAATGCAAGAGGTAAAGACACTTACAATGATGACAAACATGCTTTTTGCTTTAATATGTTGCTTACAAGTCAATCGTATTAATTACCTCAAAATTTTTGCCTCTAGATAACTTTCCGTTAATAATTACCTACGGAAAATGTGGCATGAAAATAAAATAATTTCACTTTAAAACAAAAATTGCTTGAAGAATGATATGGGTAACACCAAGCTTTACGATGAGATAAGATATATTGGAGGATATTATTTTAGATGTTGGTATGGGCTGAATTGTGTGTCCTCCCAAATCCGTATGTTGAAGTCCTAACTCCCAGTACCTCAGCATGTGGCTGTATTTGGAGATGGGGTAATTAAAGATGTAATTAAGCCTGTAATCCTAGCACTCTGGGAGGCTGAGGCGGGCTGACTGTTTGAGCTCAGGAGTTCGAGACCAGCCTGAGCAAGAACGAGACCCCATCTCTACTAAAAATAGAAAGAAATTAATTGGACAACTAAAAATATATAGAAAAAATTAGCCAGGCATGGTGGCGCACGCCTGTAGTCCCAGCTACTTGGGAGGCTGAGGCAGAAGGATCACTTGAGCCCAGGAGTTTGAGGTTGCTGTGAGCTAGGCTGACACCACAGCATTCACTCTAGCCCCGGCAAAAAAAGTGAGACTCTGTCTCAAAAAAAAAAATAAAAATAAAAATAAAGATGTAATTAAGTTAAAGGAGGTCATTAGGGTTTTACCCGATATGACTTGTTTTCTTATAGGAAGAGGAAATGTGGACACAGATGGACAGAGGGAAGACCATGTGGAGACGCAGGGAGAAGACAGCCATCCACAAGCCAAGGAGAGAGTCCACAGCAGAAATCGACCCAGCCTCCACCTTGATGTGGGACTTCCAGGCTCTAGAACTGTGAGAAGATAAATTTCCATTGTTGAAGCCACCTAGTTTGTGGTACTTCGATACGGCAGCCTGAGCTGACTAAAACAGATACTGATGTTCTAATCAGTAAATTTACTCTCTCATGGTTGTGTTATTTTTAGTAGAGAGGTGTGGATATGCCAATCTTTTTATATTAAATAAAAAATTAGCTGTCATCCATAGCCCTGAATATAAGGATTCAGAGGTTTGCTTAGAACGGGACTGTGCAAATTCAGTAACCAGGTGCTTCTCAAATGGAAGCTTCTGGAATGGCACCGTCTCATGTTCCCACAGTGTCCCGAATGCAGGGTCTATGGCAAGGTCATTCCTTGTGGTAACAAAGGATACAATGACAGTTAAATCCCTACCTGGGAGGAAAGGGTATGTGAAAATACCAACCATGACAATGTCGTGAAGGCCACCTTTTAGCAATTAGAACCTCCAGAGCCTGAGGATTCCTTCAGTTCAGAGTTTAAGCCCAGGAGAGGCTTAAACTGGTGGAGTTTGAGGATTTTTTTTTGAGGGCTTTTTGAGGTAATGACATGTTTGTCAGATATAGGATTCTAAATTCTATCTTGGCTGAGATTAAAAAGGCACTTGCAACCTTAACTACAGAGCTGGTGCCAAGGCGTCTTTATGAGAGACGCCTAGTTTGAGTGCTGGATTGGGTTTCTCGAGCCATGTTCCCAACAGAGGAGCCCATGTGGCATGTTGAGGCCTGTGTTAACACTCATCTGGGCTGAACAGACCCTTAACTGGGTCCTAAAGCTCCCTCCCAGAGTTCGTGCCGTCACTCCTTGGGCACCGGCACTGCTGTGGGCAGGATCACGGCCATGCGGGGTAGAATTCCTCAGCAGCTCCAGGCTCAGCAAGAGGGCTGCATTTTACAGAACTGTGAAGGATCACTTTTAACATGAATGGATAGCATTCTCTTTCCCGCTTGGGTGGGCTGGGTACCCTGATTGACCCTCTGAATAAAAGCATCTAAAAATGCTGGCTACATATTTAAAATATCCTTTTAAATTTATTTTTAAGCTGTGGTAAAATACACATAACATTTACCGTCGTAACCATTTTTAAGTGTACAGTTCAGTGGCATTAAGCATTCACATTTTTGGGCAATCCTAACCACCATCCATCTCTAGAACTCTTTTTTTTTCATCTTGCAAAACTGCAACTCTGCACCCATTCAACAATAGCTCCTCAGTCTCCCCTCCCCCAGACGCTGGCAACCACCATTCTGCTTTCTGTCTCTATGAATCTGATGACGCTACGTACCTCATAGAAGTGGAATCATACAGTATTTGTTCTTTTGTGTCTGGCTTATTCACTTAGCATAATGTCCGCAAGGCTCATCCACGTTGTAGCATGTGTCAGAATTCCCTTCCTTTGTAAGGCTGAACAATGTTCCATTGTATACACCACATTTTACTTATCCACTCATCTCCTGATAGACACTTGCATTGCTTCCACCCCGTGGTTACTGTGAATAACCCTGCTATGAACGTGGGTATGCAAATTTCTCTTTGAGAGCCTGCTTTTAATTCTCTTAGGTATATACTCAAAAGTGGAATTGCTGGATGATATGGTCATTCCATTTTTAATTTTTTGAGGAACTGCCATACAGTTTTCCATAGTGGCTGCACCATTTTACATTGTCACCAACAGTGCACAGGCTTCCAATTTTTCCACATCCTCACCAACACTTGTTATTTTCTGTTTCTTGGTAGTAGCCCTAACAGGTGTGAGGCGATATGTCACTGCAATTCCTGTGCTTTTGATTTGCATTTCCTTAGTGATCAGTGACGCTGAACACCTTTTCATGTACTTATTGGCCATTTGTATATCTTTTTTGAAGAATGTCTCTTCAAGTTCTTTGTCCACTTTAAATCAAGTTGCTTGTTTTTTTTGTTGTTGACTTGTAGCAGTTATTTATATATTCTGGATGTTAACTCCTTATTAGATATATGATTTGCAATTATTTTCTCTCATTCCAGGGGTTGCCTTTTCACTCTGTTAATTATGTCCTTTCGTGTATAGAAGTTTTTCATTTTGATGTAGTCCGATTCACCTATTTTTTCTTTTGTTGCCTGTGCTTTTAGTGTCATAGCAAAGAAATCATTGCCAAACCCAATGCCAAGAAGATTTTTCTCTATGTTTTCTTCTGAGAATTTTAAAAATACTTAAAAAAAATGTTTTAATTGGCTGGCAGGTTAGTGAGGAATACCCAAAGATCAATGAATGAGGGAAAATGGGAGTCGGTTGGGTATGCTGAGAACTGACGCCAGCTTTCCGGAAAAGCATCACGGAAGCGGTAGATGTGATTGCTGGTTTTCATGGATCATGGAATCCAGGGAATAGGAGATAAAACCATGGTCACTGAACGTGGGAGTTCAGTAGAAAGTTCTTCATGAAGGTGTGGCCCAAAAGACAAAGTGGGCCACAGCGTTATGCCCTTAGAGTAAGGATGAACTAGAAATAAACCCAACTCTCCTTTCCTCCAACGCACCCCAGGGAAAATTGCCTTTCTCAAACTGATAAATATAGGGAAAAAATGTATCCCCTGAGAACTCACAAACTAGTCTGAATACAGCTTTGTACCCTGAATTAATGCCACTTAGATGGCTCGAAGAAACCTAGGTCAAGAATTTGGTGTAACCCTGGGATGGCAGCACCCTGAGTGCATGGCAGATGCAAATGTAAATACTCTCTGGGTCTGGAGAAAGCTATCTTCTGACGAGAGGAATTGCACGATGATTTTTTTCTGCAAATGTGAGTTCGTGGTAAAAAAGAAATCACAAAAGCACACACAGGGATGTCACCATGAGTAAGAGCAAGTAGAAGCAGGAGATAATAATATCAGATCTCCAAAGAATTCAGATTATTGAAACTATTAGACACAGAATATGAAATAACTTCAATACACTCAAAGAAATAAAACATGGGATTATCTTTAAAAAAAGAAAAAAACAAGAGACTAAGAAAATGGCCACTAATGCCCTCTCCCAGTCTCTACTCCCTTTTTCCTCCCTAAAACATAGTTTTATGATAACCAAACATTATAATTTTATCTATTTATGTGAACTTTACATAAATTCAAGCATATAGCATGCATTCTTTTGTGTTTCTCTTCATTTGTACAACATTATGTTTGCACGATTCATCATATTTTACTTTTGTATAGCTGCAGTCAGTTCATTTTCATTGCTATATGGTGTTCTACTGCATGAATATACCACCATTTATTTGTCCATTCTATTGTTGTTGGAAATTTGGGTTGCTTCCAGTTCTTGGCTTCCACGAACATTTTTGCATGTGTCTCCTGGTGCCCATGTAGGTACATTTATGCTGGATATATACCTACAGAGTTGATTTGTTGGATCATAGACTTTGGAATCAGTAGATAATGCAATATGGTTTTCCAAAGTGATTGTACGAATACATAATCCCACAGCAGTGTATGAAAATTTCAGTTGCTCCAAATTTTCACTGACACTTGACAATATGCTTTTATTTTCACTGTTCTATTGGTTGTGGAGTGGTATTTTTTCATTTTGAATTCCCCTGATTCCTAATAAGGTTGAGCACCTCTTAATATTTTTATAGACTATATTTGATATCTTCTTTTGTGATGTGCCTATTCAAATTTCTTGACCATACTTTTATTGCATTATTTATATTTTCCTCAATGATGTTTTGGAGTTTATTTATATGTCGTGCCCAAGAACCCTTTTTGATTATATATGTAGCAAATATCTTTTCCAGCTCTGTGGCTTGCCTTTTAACCCTCTTAATGGTGATTCATGATGAACAAAAGTTATTAGTTTTAATGGATTCCAACTTAATCTTTTCTTTTATGGTTGCTGCTTTTTGTGTCCTGTTAAAGTATTTCTCCACCCTCAAAGTCATGATGATATTTTCTTATATTATCTTCTAGAAACTTCACTGTTTTGCCTTTCAAATCTGCAATCTACGTCTCATTGATTTGGGAGTATGATGTAAAGTAGGGATCAAGCTTCTTCATTCCCCATACTTAAATCCCATTGTCTCACCATCATTGATTGAAAGACCATCTATTCCCCTATGCCATGTATTGTCATCTTCGTCAAGAACTAAATGTCCATATAAGTATGTGTCTGTTTCTAGGCTTTCTATTCTTTCTCATTGGTTTACTTATCTATCCTTATAGCAATATTTACGCTATCTTAATTTCTGTAGCTTTATAAGAAGTTTTGATACCTGTTAGAGCAAATTCTCCCACCATCTTCTTCCTGTTCAAGATTGGCTTGCTTATTCTTGGCCATTTACATCTCCATATAAAATTTACTATCAGTTTTTCAACTTCTATAAGAAAACCATTTTCATGTCTGATTCTTCCTGCATCTCTGATCTTTTATCTGGGATCATTTTTCTCTGTCTAAAGAATAAACACATACGTGCATATGTAATAGAAGTATAACATATGCATGGGGTTGATACATATCAACTTTAGGCCAATGGTACCTCGGGGAAGCAGATGCAGGAAAAGAAGTGAAATGAAGCTGTAGCTGTTTTATTTGTAAATATGTTTGAAGAATTATGCTGTAGTATTTCTTTTAGGGAAGCTCTGCTGATGACAAATTCTTTCAGTTTCTGTTGGTCTGACAACAAATTTATTTTACTTTCATATTTGAAAAATATTTTTGTGGGGTTTAGAACTCTGTGGTTTATGTCTTTCACTAGTTTAAGACAGAGTCTTGCTCTGCTGCCTGGGCTAGAGTGCCGTGGTGTCAACCTAGCTCACAGCAACCTCAAATTCGTGGGCTCAGGCAATCCTACTGCCTCAGCCTCCCGAGTAGCTGGGACTACAGGCATGCACCACCGTGCCTGGCTAATTCTTTCTGTATATTTTTAGTTGTCCAGCTAATTTCTTTCTATTTTTAATAGAGACAGGATCTGGCTCTTGCTGAAGCTGGTCTTGAACTCCTGAGCTCAAACAATCTGCCCGTCTCGGCCTCCCAGAGTGCTAGGATTACAGGCGTGAGCCACCACACCCGGCCTCAGCTATTAGCTTTTCAAATATTGGTTTTGCCCCATTCTCACTCTCCTCTCCTCCTGAGACTCCAATTACACGTATGTGAATTATCTCAGTTATTTATTACATCTCTCACCTTGCCTTCTGACTTTTCTTTCTTTTGTTAAAAATGTTGTTAAATCAATCTTTTATTTTTAGTTTATAAGTTTTTTTTGCCAAAAAACTTGATTTTTGTCTAATATTTCCTTGAACATTTTAAACATGGATCTTTAGAAGTAAATGTCTGATAACTTATAATCTTATATCTGAGTCTCTGTGGGGCTATTTATATAGCCTATTGTTTCTACAGTCTGTATAGTTTTTGTTCATGTTGTCTTGCCTCTTCCAGTAACTTTTTTTTTGGTATGTTGGACTTTATCTTTACAAAATTGTTTATAGACATAATTCGAGGCCTAAGATGTCATAATTATCTTCCAGGGAGTATTTTCATATGCTTCTGCATTCGTGAGGGCATCAGCAATCCAGGATCCCTCAATCTAGTTTCAGGACTTGATCAGAAACTAATCTATCGTCCCTGAGGACCTGTCTATCTGTGGCTTAGCTTTGTTCCTAGGCTGTAGCCCTGTATAGTCTCAACCCAAAGCAAGAGCGAGTTCATGAGGGCTTCCCCAGAAAGTCAGCGTCTCCCAGCATTGGCAAGATTGTCAAAAGCACAGCATAGCTTTTCAGCTTCTCAACTGCCTTTTTAAAACTCAAATGCCCCCAGGGATAATTATTCCTGTGATGTTCTTCTCCCTGGGTCTTCATTTTTGATCCCTCATCCTGGATCCCTTGTTTATCTAATAAGTGTGCGTGTGTGTGTGTGTGTGTGTGTGTGTGTTTTAGCTTATCTTGTCTTCCGTGAAAGAGTTGGTTTGAATTATCTGATTTACCCTTTCCAGAAGCAAAGTCCTTTATAGGACTTCTCACTAGCAGTAATGGAAGTTCAATTTAAAAAATATATATATAATTGCATATCTGGCAGAACTATCTTTCAAAAATGAAGGTTACCTGTGATATGGTAGCAGTCAAAATTAATGTACATGGAGAAATTTTGACAACATAACATGAGTAAAAACGTAAGTCATAAAATCGTACACACAGTGCAATTCCATTTATGCAAATAAACACATACATGCATATGTAATAAAAGTATAAAATATGTGTGGGGTTATACACATCAACTTTAGGCTAATGGTACCTCTGGAAAGTAGATGTGGGACAAGAAGTTAAACAAAGCTTTCGCTATTATATTTATAAATATCTGCAAATTTTATTTCTTAAGAAAAGTATATTACATCTGGGTGGTGGATCCATAGATATCAGTTCTAATATTTTTTTCATTTTCATTTTTGAAATATTTCATTGAAAATACAGTTTTTTAATAAACAAATGAAGCCTTACAGCATATCAGCTAGCAACCAAATGAACTCTAGCCACAGCACATGACGTAGTATACTTACATTCAATTTTAAGGTTTAAGGGAATATTTTTAAAACCATGACTCACGAGTCTGGCAATCTCTGGGTTGCTCAGTTGAAGGCCCCAGATGCAGATCTCTTTCCCGAGCCTGTAACACTCATCTCGAATTGTCATGAGCAAAGGTTCCAAGGAAACTGGCAGGGTGGTTGGTAGGGAGTCATCAGGCCTTACAAACGTAAACTGGAGTGTAAGAAAAAAATGACATCATTTTGGATATCGTAAAGAGAAGTCCATGCATCTGAATAGGTGGAAAAGGAATATTGTCATTAGACAACCTTCGAAGAACATTTAAAATAATTATTGACATCTGATCTGGTGTGCATTGGGGTGGTAATTCAACACAAACTTAAGAAGTTTCTGCCATGTGCAAAGCTCCGTGAAAAGTCCTACAGGGCACAGACTTTTCCAGCAGGTAAATTGGGTCAGAAAATCAATTTAGTGGGTTGCCGCCAGATTTTTCTTTTTTCTTCTTTAATGAGATAGAAAAGAAGGGAAATTATCTGAGTGTATCTCATGGAGTAAAGATAATAATGATTGTCTCATGAGATTTTTATTTTAGTGACATTCAAAATCAAAATGGAAAACCCACCTAAGCAACCGGCCCACTATAAACCGCCCTTATGGTTGCACTGATGCACTGGTACTTTATATGGGGTCATTGTATTTCTAATGGTGATTGTAATTTTTTTCTAAAGTTTGGAAAACATTGCTGAAGGGACTAATGTGAACAAGATTTATGATTAACCCTTATGATTAAGTAGTGGGGGTAATTATAAGAACTGAGTAGAAAACAGTTAATTAGTAACTATTTTACTACAAAAGCCTGGCCCTGAGAAGATCGTCTATAGGGATGCGCAAGGAGACTTGCGGGGGGGCCCTAGAGAAGGACCTGGGAAGAAGGGGTTAGAGAGAACTGGGAGGGCGGGTGCAGCAGGGCAGAGTGGGGTAGGGGAGAGGCTCAGGGGAAGGAGAGGGGCAGGAATTTCAGCGGAAAGAGGGAAGATGAGAGAGGAGCTTCGGGAGGTTCTTTTGGTGAGAGGTGCAATGTAATCTTCCCACCTCCAAAGCACATTCAGGAAAAATATGGTGAGATGGATTTGGGCCAGAGTCACCTTAGAATAATGATCTCTCTTTTTTTAAAGCGCCCATGTCTATCTAATAATTTCATTTAGTTTGGTGCCTTGTTTCAGCACTCAGCATTTTAGGAAATCAGTAGGTATTTGATCATGCCTTCTGGGCTGGTGTAGAAAAGTTGTGAGTCTGGCCTGTCTGTCTTTGCGGTGCTAGGCTCTCACTTCCGGTCTCTCAGGTGCCCCCTTTTCGAAAGTTGCCCATTCCATTTCAGTGCTGACCTCTCCTCTTGTTTTTTCCCCTCACACCCAAGCCCTGGATTTACTCTTAGAAAGAAACGACATCAGAATTTTTTCTGAAACCTAGCGCTTTTGGAGTCAGAGTTCTGCCTGTGCCGACCTCACTCCAAGTGAGCCAGGCCTCACGATGGCAGGCGTGGACGAGGGCAGGTCTGGCCTGATGACGGGGACACACCCACGGTCGAGGGAGGGAAACAGTCACTCGGAGGGGTCAGGTGGGTGGCAGGAGTGCTAGGAGGGAGGTCTTGCAGTGACGTCCAAAGAGGTGACCTTCGAGCTGAGCCTTCCAGATGTGGTGCAGAAGGGGAGCCGGCGGGAGGTGGGGGGTCCTTTCCAGGGAAGTGGTGTGAGAACAGGCAGGTGGGCTGGAAGGGGTGGGAAGGACACTGTGGGGGAGGATCAGGAAGGCAGGAGAAGTGCGAGCAGGCCCGGGTGGCTTTGGACTCCACTTGGTCAGGAATGCAGAGAGGGTGACACAGCCAGCTTTGGGCTTAAGGGGACTGAGGGACCATGCTCCTTGGGAGTAAACCCTGGTCAGTTCATTTCAGAGAAGAATAAGGAAACTAGACCATACACTCACCTTCGCGAGAACCCGGTCACTGTCAATGCTGCTTTTCAGGTCCCTTTTGATGGCTGGACACACGGAAGTCTGAGACTGCGCACAATGCTTCTCATACGTTTTCAGGAACTTTTGAAGAATTGGAACGATGGGCAGAGGTGCCCCTTTAATTTTTTGTTTTCCTTCCTTTACTCTTGGCATTGTTTTATAGTGTTAGATTTCACTTAGAATCTGAAATCAGTAACTTAACCTGAAACCCAACACACAGATGTCTTTTTAAGGAGCAGAACACACCTCCCCAACTAAAAATGTACAAATATTTTTGCACACACTTCTCTAAACACCTAAAGGCTTCATTTATCTTAAAATGGGACTAGGGAGTCAAGATAGAGACAGTTGAAAGGAATTGTCAGTTTCCATTTCCATGGGACCATGTTCTTTCTTTTAGATTCTTTAAAATGGGGATAGTATCCATGAAACTCAGTTACAAAGGAATGCAGTTGACATTAATACTGAGTACTAAATATTATCAAGAACATACTGATTTAAAAATAGCATAATTCTCTTCATAGACACAATTCTTGCCAGTATATCATAGTGGTTAAGAATGAGGACTTTGGAGGCGAGCAGGTCTGGATTTTAGTTTTGTCGCCACCATTTGACTCACTGGGTGGTCTTAGGTAAATTATGAAGCCTCTTCAAACCTCCATTTCCCCATCTGTAAAATGGATTATGGTTGTTATAAGAATTGAGTGAGATAAGCTTATAAAGCACTTAGCACAACGCCTGGAACAGTGGAAGTGCTCGATAAACTGGATTATTACTATTGATGTTATTGTTATTATTCTGCTGGGCACAAGAAGCCACCCAATCAGGACTGATTTTTTCCTTTGAATTATCCAGTCCAGAAAGGTCCCTCCATATGATGACTTGAGGGAACAATGGGGTCTCCGACCTGGATTCACAGAGACAAAGGTTTATGGGAGTTTTGGGGTTTTCCCACATAGGAAAGTTTCCAGCTAGAGACTGTCCAAAAATGTGTTGTCTTACATCTAAAAGGGCTCTTCTTGTTGAATCCAGGCCTGGTGGAGCATCCCAAAGATACTGGGAAGAGACAGGGCTGTCAAGAAAAGCAAACATCAAAAGGAACCTGGCTTTTCTACCTGCCTGATGGCAGCAACCCCTTTGCCCCACTTAGGTCTGTTTCCCTCCCAGTAACCAGAGTGATGTTTTTGAAATATAAATCAGATCGTGTGACTCTTCTGCTTACACCTCTCCAGTGATTTCCCATTACATTTATCTTTGCTAAAGTTTTTATATGTTCATTCTATCAGTTATTGAGAGAGGTATATGGATGTGAATGACTACGTCTGATATTGATTCTGCCAATTTTTGTTTTTTGTATTTTGAAGCTATGTTATTAGGTGCCTATAAATTTGGAACTGATAAATCTTCCCAGGAGGTCTACCCTTTTGTTTTTATTTATTACCTCTCTTTATCTCTAGTAACGATTTATGCCTTAGAACCATGATTCCCAAACAGTACACTGTACACTGAGGGGCTCTGCCACAAATTTACAGGGCACTATGGGATATTTTAAATTTTCAAGAGAAAGCCAGCAACATCTGTTAGATGCCATGTGACGTATTAGCTGGAGGTTGTTCACAATTTCAAATTAGACACTTGTGCTAGTATTTTACTGCTGATGAGTCCACCATGAGTGCAAAACATCCTGGAAAGGGGAATGAACCCGGCAGAATGTAGAGACAGTCAGGTACTGTAGTAAGGGACGATCGCAGTATTGTAGCTCTGACTGGGACTTTACAGATTGTCTAATCTAAAACTTTGAGTTCTAAACTAGAAAAGTACTGGACAAACCAGGATGACTGTTCACCCGGCCACTCTCTCACTCACGGCCTTCATCCGGATGTCGCCTCTGAATTCTACTCAAGGCTATGCTCCGGGCAGCTGCAGCAGAGCAACCAGACTTGGCAGCTTCCTGGAACCTGTTGGCCATCTTGGGCCTGGTAAAACTTTCATTTCACATGTGACAGGACAGAGGCCCAGGTAGGGGCTTGATGGGCTTGCTCAAGCAAGATGGGCTTGCTCCAGCTGAGAACAGAACGGGGCCTCCTGGCTCTCAAGACTGTTTCAGGTACAAAGAAGAGAGCCACAAGATCACACAGCCACGTGGTGGCCCGGCCCCCGGTCCCCCAACCCATGAGCCAAGAGGAGAGGCCTCAGCATGAAACCCACCTTGCTGGAACCTTGACTTCAGATTTCCAGCCTCTGGAACTGGGGGAAATGTATTTCTGTTCTTTAAACCACCCAGTCTATGGTATTTTGTTATGGCTACCCAGCTGACCAAGACAGAATACAGCAGCAGTCCCCAACCTTTTTGGTACCAGGGACTGTTTTCATGGAAGACAATTTTTCCACAGATGGTGGGGGGCGGGTTGGGATGATTGAAGCGCATTACATTAATCGTGCAGTCAAACCTGTCTGCTAATGACAATCTGTATTTGCAGCCGCTCCCCAGCGATACCGTCACCGCCTCAGCTCATCGGGCATTAGATTCTCCTGGGGTGCACGCAGGGGTCTGCGCTCCTGTGAGAATCTGACGCAGCCGCTGCTCTGACAGGAGGCGGAGCTTACGCAGTGACGGGACCGTGGGAGCGGCTGTGAACACAGATGAAGCTTCGCTTGCTCCCCTGCAGCTCACCTCCTGCTGTGCCGCCTGGTTCCTAACAGGCCAGAGACTGGCGCCAGTCCCCCGTCTGGGACACGAGGACCATAGGTATACAGTGTTACTGTTTACAAGATGGGGTATTGCTCACCAGCCTTTTCTGAGTATTTACAGATGCACAAACTACACCCTCATAGAATCTGTAAATGCTCTATTACGACACTTTTGAATCTTGAGTTTTTCATTTAATATTTTATCGCAAGCATTTCTTTATGCCATTTCTGTATTAGTAAATGTTGTGGCCCACGTTAGTAAATATCTAGGCTCTTCAAAGCCAGCATCGATTAATTAAATCATTAATGAAAATTTACTGAAGGTCTAAGGCATAGATGCCCCACCCTGTGCTAAGTTTTACTCATCTGAAAGGGGCTCTCCCTCCCCAGCTTCTTGAAGATGGGACAGTGGCGGCTGAAGCGGAGAGAGAAGGGGCCGGCCGTGCTGAGTTTCTTGCACTCTCGGGTTGCACCGCTGCCGGCTCCTCCTCAGAGTCTCAGGGGACAAGAGGGCGAGCAAGGAGCGGTGCTTCCGCTCCCTTCTCCACGGCTCCGGACGCACGCGGCCATTTCGCCACACTCCCTAGAGAACACTCGAGGCCCGCCCCCTGGGGAAAGCCGAGCTGCGCTGCACCGGCCCTGCTGCGCTGGGGACGTCCGGGTGGGGTGTGTGCCTCGGGAGGGAAGGGGCACGCGCTGGCACGCCCAGCCCCGGCTGGGTCTGGAGCATTTAACCCCGGGCCCGCAGTCCCGGCTGCCGGAGCAACCTCGTCCCGCACGCTCCCCGCCCGCGCCGCGCCCGCACTCACTCGCGCTCCGGTCCCTGCGTCCCTGGCCCGGCCGGCTTCCCGCGTCGCGTCCGCGCCATGGAGACGGCGGCGAGGGGCGGAGGCTGGAGGGACAGTGGCTGGAGGGACAGTGGCCGCCGCGGGCCCGGGAGCGGCAGAGAGAGGAGCCGGCACAGAGGCTGCGGCAGAAACACCGCTCCAGGGCTTGTCGTAGCTCGGGCTCGGACTTGGGGAAAATGAGAAACCCTGGTGTCCTCGCTGCGGGTGAAGCTTGCCCCCGCCAATGTCATGTGTGGGGACCAGATGTCAGGTCCGTGTTCCCTGGTTCTTGGTTCCCAGTACTGAAGAATGGTTCCCGGTACCGAGTCGAGGGAGCAAATGAGCAGACCGAGCAGATGCAAGCAAGTGAAGCGCCAAAGTTTATTAAAGCAAAGTTCGCTCCAGAGAGGGAATGGTCAACCCTGGCAAGTGGAAGAGACCCAGATTTTAACAAGATTTTCCTTTTTATGCTGATTCCCTAATTATATGTTAAGTGGGGAGTGGAATATTCATGATTTTTCTTGGGAAAAGGTGGAGAATTTCTGGAACTGGGAACCCTTCCCATTTTTTAACCTTGTAAGGCAGTTTCCAGGGGTTGCCATGGTATTTGTAAGCTGTCATGGCGCTGGTGGGTGTGATTTTTACTATGTTAATGAGGGTAGGTCACTTGAGGATACTGTTACCTTACTGGTACGCATGCACACTCCAGAGACCCTCATTTGTGACCTTGGCCATATCTCCACTTTGTGGCCTTTCTTCCTCCTTCTGGTTGGTCAGTCCTTGGAGAGCCTTTATCATAGACCAAATATCTGGTCAGTCCTTGGGGACCCCTTGACGCATCACCTGTTCCTTCCTGGAAGCCCCCCTCTGGTCAGTTTGTTCCTCCTGTAGACAAAGCATCTCCTAACCTCATCTATTTCTCAGTAGAACCCCCCCCCCCAATACACACACACAAAGCATCTGTTCTCTTTCCTCCTTGTCCCAACCTAACACCAATGGCGCTTGGAGGGGACGAGGGCTGGCAGAGGACAGAAGTTGGGAAAGGAGGACCCGTGGCCCTGCTCATCAGTGGGGCATCGGGGAACAGAGGCCCCCAAAGCGGAGTTGCCCACGGCGCCCTAGGGCCGGCCCCAGCCCCTACTCGATTTCTCCCAGAACCCTGGTTACAAACCTGTCCCTGCCCTGGTGCTCCTGCCCGCTAGAAGGGTTTCATTTTGTGACTAGCATTTTCCTCCCCAATCCCAGGAGGAAGAGGTGTCAGGATAAAGGGAGAGCTTCAGGGGCTGGGCCGGAGAAGGAATTTTTCTGAGGAATATTGAGGAGAAAGGTACAAAACAGCTGAAGCTTTCGGAGAAGTGGATGGGAGAGGAAAATGGGTTTTAAGAAACCTTACTGCGGGCAGTGGCTATGGGCCGTGTGAAGTAAGGATTAGGAGGATGTAGTGGGCAGAATAAAGTCCCCCCAAATATTCACGCCCTAAACCTGGAAACGTGAATATGTGACCTTACAGGCAAAAACGACTTTGCAGATGATTACAGTTACAGACCTGGGGGAGAGGAGCAGTCTACTCACAAGAGTCTGAGAACATGAAGCTGAGAACCTTCCAGCCTGTGGTCAGGCAGAGATGAGAGATGAGAAGAAAGGCCTGAGAGATGCAGTGAGGAGTCTACATGCTCCTACAGGCTTTAAAGACGGAGGAAGGGGGACACGGGCCCAGGAATGCCGGCAGCTTCTAGAAGATGGAAAAAGTGTAAAAACGGATTCTCCCCAAACCTCCATAAAGGAGCACAGCTCTGCCCATACCTTGATGTTAGGCCAGTGAGACCCGTGTGGGGCTGCTGACCTCCATACTTGGCACATAATGAATTACCTATTTAATATATCTCTCTTAGGACATAGAATAGGCTCTTACTGAATGAAAAAAATGAATAAAAAAAGAAGTTGGATTAAACAAATTCACAGTAAACTGCAAATAGAAAATAGTCCCTTAATTCTTGCAGGGCTGGCTGTAGTTTTTCTAAGTGTATGCTTTAAACCCAAATGGCTCTGATGGGAAGAATTTTTGGCTCACAGAGAAGTGAGGAAGGTCGAGGAGGGCTCCTGAATTTGGACACACATGACTTTGCAGTGAGTGTGTCCCCATGAGCCAGCCTGTGCCCCTCGGTTATTTCTGCCCCTTCCCCTCTTCGCTCTGCTGGACCTTATGGCTGTTCTCAAAGGGTCCATATTTTGTACAACATGACTAGTCCAGCCTTCCCAAGACAAAACCAGAGGAGGGCGGAAAGGAAGGAGAAGTCTAGAGTGGGTTAAGAGGGAGCCTGTAGACCACTGACCGGGGCTGAGAGCAGATAGACGCTTATGGAGCAGAGTGGAATGGAATGGTCAGAGCCCAAGAGGACAGGGACAGAGGGAGGGTCAGAAACTAGGTGGACTGTCGGAGATGAGCTGAGGAGTCTCCTGTGTGCACAGTGGGCACGGCAGGTTCTTAAAGGAACTGTGTCACTAGGATTAGCTTCAGCTGCGAGTGACAGAAACCCATTTCCACTGGCTAAAACAATGTTCATCTCCCTTTCATGTAAATGAAGTTCAGAAGTGAGCAGTCTGGAGCTGCTGCAGAAACTCAAAGATCATGAAGAACCTAAGCCATTTTTACTTCATTACTTTTCCATCCACACTGTGTGACTTCTGGATCTGAGGGTGATCTGGCTGCTACCTCTGTCACCCCACTGATCTCCAGGGTTGATTTGGCTGATCTGGCTAGCTAGGTGGGTGTCCTCTTCCTCCCTCACCACGCCAAGTGCATCCCTCCCAAAAATGCATGCTTGGTCTAAGAGGACGATCTTCCCTGATAAAGGAGGACCATTCTTCCATCAAGGGTATATGAGTAGTTGTGCTCCCCTGCTAGAACCTCCAAACAGGCTCTCAGTGTGTGACCTCCACCTCATGGCCCAAAATAGTTGCTGAACTCCAGCCATTTTGTCCCTATTTCAGATAGAAGGAAGGACTGGACAAAGAAAGGCACATGCTCTCCCTTTAAGGACATTTTCCAGAAAACACCCATGACACTTCTGCTTACAATGCCATAGGCCAGACTTAGGGATGTGATCATACCTAACTGCGAAGGGAAATGTAGTCTTTATTCTAGGCAGACAGGTGCCCAGCTAAAAATGGGAGCTTCTGAGGAAGGGAAAGACAGATACTGGAGATAACTAGTAACCTGGACCACAGCAACTGTCAGCTGCCAGGGTGACAGGGAGGGCCAGTGCAGTGGTGAGATTGTTGCCAGTTTGTCAGTACTGTACGGATTTCTCATACACTGAGCATTTGTAAATCAGGGGCAGCCTGGAACTGTCATTTCACGGTTGTTATAATTTTAGATGTGACTCACCAGGGACGAATTACCCAAGAGGCTAAGTATGTGTTTGGGGCTCCTGCAAAGCGGGGACACAAAACAACAGCAACTGTAGAGATAGAATTTGCTATTTTGTATTTCAAGCAAACAAATAAAGAAAAACCTACCAAAATAGTTTTGGGAAAAGTCAGAACTTTGTGGACTTCATTATCTGTATTTTGCAGAGTGGTGCTGTTTTGGTTTTTGATTTACGTAGAGAAGGGACAACCTTTCTGGTGCTTAGAGCCCCGATCAGGCCCTCAGAACCAGCATCAGCCCGCCCCACCCGGAGCCTGCGCTCCCAGCTCATGCAGCCCCAGAGCTCTCGGGAGGCCTTTGGAATGAATTCTACTTTTGGCAGAGGGAGGCTGTTTTGCTGTTAGATATACAGGAATCATATGCCAGAAGTGGAAGCCCAGGAAGAGACAAAGAAAGGAACAGGAAAAAGAAAGGGGAAATGGGAATAGGAGGAAGAGGTACAAAGGAGGATGGTGCGGTTGGAGGGGCAGACTGGCTCAGGGGGCTCCACTCCTGGTGCAGTGGTTTAAAAATGTATCCACAAATATACCACTCTTCCCTTCCGAGTCGGAGCGTCATTCCCCCTTTTTTTTTTTTTTGAGACAGAGTCTCACTCTCTTGCCTGGAGCGAGTGCCGTGGCATCAGCCTAGCTCACAGCAACCTCAAACTTCTGGACTCAAGCAATCCTACTGTCTCAGCCTCCCAAGTAGCTGGGACTACAGACATGTGCCACCATGCCCGGCTAATTTTTTCTATATATATTTTTAGCTGTCCAATTAATTTCTTTCTAGTTTTGGTAGAAATGGAGTCTCGCTCTTGCTCAGGCTGGTCTCGAACTCCTGAGCTCAGAACGATCCACCCACCTCAGCCTCCCAGAGTGCTAGGATTACAGGCGTGAGCCACCGCGCCCGGCCGGTAGTGCTGGATTTTAATTTATAGGAATCCTATGAGCCTAACTTGAGGGAAATTCTTTCCTCTAAAGAGAAATTACTTTTGTTTTTGCTTTGGCCAGGAGCCAGGGAGTACCTACATCAAGGATTCTGTAGCTTTGTGCAACTAATTCTAAATGTAGAATTGCTGGGTCCTAGAGTCCTATGCATGTTAAAATTTTGCTAGATATTGCTAAATTTTCTTCTATAAGATTATACTGATTTCGGCCCCACCAGCAGTATTTGAAAGTGCTTTTTGCTTTTCCCCTGCATATTCCCATCACTATATTACAGTATTTGCCATTTTGACAGGCAAAAAAATATTTTTTGTTCATTGGTTTAATTTGCATTTTTTAAATATTAATATCTTAGCATCTACTTATGATTAGTGGACTAAGAATTAATTACCTATTAATTTCCTTTGCTCATTTTTCTCTTGATGGTATTTGTCTCTTATCCATTTATAAGTGTACTTTACATATGAAGAATAGGAACTGTTTGTCATTGCTTGCAAATGTTTTTTTCCAAGTTAGTCTCGTGTGTGTGTATATTCATTTATTTTCATATTTTCATTTACATTTTAATTCTTTGTGTACTCAAATCTGTCAGTTTTTGGAAAGATTATAACCTTCTGGTTGGGGACAGATTTCCTGAAAGTGTTAAGCCATTCAGTCATAACATTTTTAGCTAATGCAAATTAGTGAAAAAAATTCTCACAGAAAGAGGAAAAGGGCATGAGTATGATTTGTAGATTTGGGTTTTTATTTTTTTTTTAGACATTCTTTGTATGTGTCATTTATCATAAACTTCCTCAGTTTTTTGGGGAAAATAACCTAGTCTCAAACATAAAACACAGTTTTAGTATGGTAGAAGATCCGTTTTTTACAGACCTTGTTCTCTTTTTTGCAGAGAAGATAAATTATATTTTAACCTTCATAAATCAACAAAACTTGTTATTTTTAAAAGAAATTCCTAAGATATTTAAGTGTTACCTTCCTCAAAATGTGATATTTAAGCTTATAACTGTGTTTTTTGTGTACTACACAGAAAGCTGTAGTTTAGGTAGAAACAGGACTGTGCAGGAAGCTGAAATGATTCTTTTCCATATTTTTGCAGGACAAATGAAAAGGACTAAATGTGCTGACATTGATGTTGAGACACCAGACTCCATTCTGGTTAACACGAATCTGCGAGCACTGATCAACAAACACACCTTTTCCGTCCTTCCTGGAGATTGCCAACAGCGACTGCTTTTACTACTCCCAGAGGTGGATCGACAGGTGCGTCATTTCAAGCATAAGAAATTTTATGACCCTTCAGGGGCTTGCTTCGCTCATACCTTTACAGCTCCTTAAGATTTTTAAAATAGCTTTTTATGTATATCTGTAAAGAAGTGGTACTAAACAAGAAATAAGAATAATTTAATGTGTCTTAATAGGTAGGCTTTGTAAGACTTACAAAGAAAAAAAGACCACTCTCTTACCAGCATGTCAAGATGATGTCATAAATTTGACTAGCTATCATATTAGGATATAGGCATTCATAGAATACAGTTTAGGAGGAAGAGTTTTCTTGGTCCAGGATTTGGGCCAGAGCATCAGTGGAGTGGGAAAAGTCAGGAATAAGCCAAAAACATAGATACATCTATAAGGACATACAACATGGAATAACAGTTGTGAAAGTAAGAGTGTCCATTATTTTTATTCTTTTGTTAATTTTTTCTGAGAGAAACATTTATTTTTGCAATAAAGAACTTAAAACCCAATGTAAGTTATACTTAAAAAAAAAAAAAAATGTAGGTCGGGTGCAGTGGCTTACACCTATAATCCTAACACTTTGGGAGGCTGAGATAGGAGGATCACTTGAGGCCAGGAGTTTGAGACCAGTCTGAGCCAGAGTGAAACCCCGTCTCTACAAAAAAGTGGAAAAATTAGCTGGGCATAGTGGTGCACACCTGTAGTTCCAGCTACTTGGGAGGCTGAGGCAGGAGATTGCTTGAGCCCAGAAGTTTGAGGCTGCAGTGAGCTATGATGACAACACTGCACTGTAGCCTGGATGACAGAGCAAGACCTTGTCTTAAAAAAAAAGTATGAAGAAGTAATACCAAAGGTTTGGGAAGAGTCAAGGCAGGGGGACTAGAGAGATTTAGCTTGATCAGGAATAAGCTAAAGGTCTGAGACTTAAGCTTTGATCAAAGAAAGAGTTACTAGCAAGTCACTCCCCTTTCTGATCTTTTGTTTGTTCCTTTGTAAAAAAAAGATAGAACATTAGGATTTTCTAAGGTTTCTTCTGAGATTTTTGAAAATTCATTATTCTTTCTAAATACCCACTATATTCTAAGTCATATGGTAGATCCCCCCAACCCCATCTTTTAAAAATCATAAAACCATGAGAGGAGGTATTTTCCCTAGTTACAGTGAAAGGACTAGTTATATTCCCTAGTTTATGGTAAGAGAGTAACAGAGAGTAAGTAAACTACAGAAATCATTATAGCTAATTGACTATAAAGTTGAATCTAAATCTTTCTAATTTTGAAAATCGTCATTCTACTACACTACATTGATAACAATTTCATAGTGCTATGAATCAGAACGTGTCAAAGCAGGTCAGAGTCCATTGTCCAGAGAATCCAAATAAATCAGTAGTAGGGACAAAGAAGTAAAACTGGTCCTTACCAGTGACTGTTTTCCCTACCTTAACTCTTCCTGGAGAACTAACAGCTTTGGAAATGTCCAGTTCTTGGTTAGAACAAGTTAGGAGACTAAAGTTTCAGCATAATTTTTAAAGAACCTCATTAAGGATTGCTCTCCTCTTTTTTTAAGACTTGGGGTTATTAGGCTAGGAATAATAGTACAGGACCTAACTGAGGGCCTGTGTATGGCACTGCGGTGCTAGTTCCTCAGAACTGTCTTTTGATCGATGGCCCTTATGAAGCTTTCTCAGTCTGGAGGATCACCACATACAATTTTAGAATTAAAAGGACCTTAGAGATTATCTAGTTGAACTTCCCATAGAGCGCAATCCCGTGAGGTACTCTTAATATTAATAACTAGCCTTTTTCAGTTATTAATACAGTTGGAGCACACAGCACCTCAGCAATATTATCCTCATGTCTAGGACAATAAAGTGAAATACAGCTTCACTGTCAGATGAAAATTAAAGTGTAAAGAATTCTGATTGTCACTAGGATGAAAACTTGGAACCCATACTTCAGTTAATGGTGTATATAGCAATGAACATTAGAAAAATATGTAGACCAGAGAAAGACAGAAGAAGTTTGGATTAGAACATCTCTCTCCCAATATAGTCGAAGGTCCATCGTATTGAATAGGTAAACTTTGTTTCTCCAGAAAACATATTTGGCATTAAAATAACAACTTTTTAACAGTTGGAGGATTAAACTGTGGAATGGATTGACTTGCAGTGGAGTTAACTTGCTCATCACTTGAATGTTCAAGTAGATGTTGGATGAACTGCTCTCATAGGGAGGCCTGTTAACCCTGTACCAACTCTTAAAATGCTGATCAGTAGTCAGCAAACAACAGCCCACTGGGCAGTTTCCATCCCATGCCTCTTTTTGTAAATAATGTTTTATTGATACATAGCCACTCCTATTAGTTTACGTATGTTCATAGCTACTTTTGTGCTTACAGTGGCAGAGTTGACTAGCTGAAACAGAGACCATATGGCCTACAAAACCTAAAGTATTTACAGTCTGTCCCTCTGTAGAAGGTGTACCAATTTCTGCCGTAGAGCCAGGGGAAAATAATGTTGGCCCAAATAGGTTTGAAAAGTAAAGTCGGTTAAGAAGAGTGCCTCAATCCCCAGGATGCCAAGTAGTTCCCAAAATTTTCTTCAAAACATTGTTTTTGACTTAAAATTTACATTTAGGTTTTTAATTCATCTAGTGTTTTTTTTTTTTTGTATATTATCTGAATGTAGAGTTCAACTTTGTTTTCTATTGGATGGATAGCGAGTTGTTCCAGCACTATTTATATTTAAATATTCATCTTTTTCTCACTGTTTGAAATGCCATCTTGTTATATGTTCTGTATGTCTGTGTATGTAGCATATACTTACAGGTGGTTTCTCCTCTTCCACTCATTTCCTTGTTCACTGTAATGTCAGTAACGTTGGAGTTTTGATTACAGTGACTTTGTTTGCTATGTGTAATAATTGGAAAGTCAATTTCCCCCTCCCAATTTTTCTTGGTTTTTTTTTTTCATGTAAATTTTAATATTATTTCATTCATGAAAAATCTGGAGTTTCTGATAGAAATGTAGATATTGATGTTGAGGAGAATGGTGATTTATTAAGTTTTATTAAGTTTCACGTTTTTTCAGAAAATGAGAAAATTATAGGAATTGCCAGTTCACAAGATAGCAAATCTAAATAGTCAATAAACATGCAAAAAGATATATACTGTAGTAGTCAAGAAAATTTTTACCATTTCAAACCCATTAGATTGGCAAAAATTAAATAGTATGTTAACATCTACTGTTGATAGGAAAATGAGTATACACATACATTCCTATAGAAATGTCATTTGTTTTAGCCTTTTTGGAAAGTAATCTGACAATGTCTAATATACACACAAATATTCTTTGTTCTGCAAATGTATCCCTTAGAAATAAAAGCAGTAATGTATTCATCTCTACCAGGATGCTTGTTGACCCTTTTTTGATTATAGGAAAACATTAAAACAAAGTATATGGCTATTGTTAGGGAAATGGTGAATTAACTGAGGTACAGTCATATAGTGAAGTACTATGCAGCCGTTACAAAGGGGCTGAAACTGTGCCACTTGACTTAGAAAGACTTCCATGGTATATTCTGTGAGAAAATTAAGACGCAGAGCAGTGTGTATGACTTGGTCCCACTTTTATGTAATAAAACAATAAACTGTCAGGAAATAAGAAAAATACTATTACAAATATATTTATGTGTAGTTCTGTGAGCAGGTTTTTAATTATTGAGGAATGGAGTTCAAAGGAGAAAGAGGAAAAAGAGATAAAAAAGAAAAGAATGTTTTAGAACAAAACGATATTACATTAAAAACAGAGGTGTCCAGAATAAGCAGCATGGTATGAGATACTCATGTTTCTATAAAATTAAATGTACATACAGTCTTTTCTAAAATTAACAGAAAGCCAAGTACCACATGATACCTTTCTCTTTCTTTGTAAGCTTTCCTTGGCTTATTCTTTGACTCAGGTTGGTCCAGATGGTTTGATGAAGTTAAATGGCTCGGCTCTTAACAATGAGTTCTTCACTTCTGCAGCCCAAGGATGGAAGGAAAGACTTTCAGAAGGTAAGTGTTCTACCTCACGTATGTTGCAGGTTGTGTGTGCACTCGCAGCCACTATGCAAGCATACTGGCCCTCTCTACTTCATCAGGTATTTGAGCAATTTTGGAGGGTAAAGGACAGCATGTGTTTCCACAGGGTCGAGTTGACTATCCTGTGTGAAACACATTGCTAGACTTTTATCTGGAAACCTGTGTTGTAACCAGGTTGACTCCAGATGGGGTCTAGTAATATGTTTCTTTAATGATTTAAACTCAACTGAGAAACTAAAAAATACAGATTTTTATGCCCTATACCTAAAGATTCTGATTCAGTGCTTCTAGATTACTGAATTCCAGATTAGATTGCCTAGGAATTGAAACTGTAAAAAACTCCCTAATAGGCAAAGTGTAGAATTAGTTATTTTATGGTACTATGAATCTCAGTTTAGCAAGCAGTGAAGTAGCCTCTTTATTGCTGCCCAACTCCAAGGAAACTAACGGTAAAAGGAACCAGTGAGAACTTCTTAAAAAAGAAAAAACAACTTCGTTGAGATATATTTCACATATTATAAAATTCACCCATTTGAAGTTAATTGGCAGTCAGAAGTTTTTTTTTTTTTTTTTTTTGAGACAGAGTCTGGTTCTGTTGCCCTGGATAGAGTGCCATGGTGTCAGCCTAGCTCACAGCAACCTCAAACTCCTGGGCTCAAGCGATCTTCCTGCCTCAGCCTCCCGAGTAGCTGGGACTACAGGCATGCGCCACCATGCCTGGCTAATTTTTTCTATATATACGTATTTTTAGTTGTCCAGATAATTTCTTTCTATTTTTAGTAGAGACGGGGTCTCTTGCTCAGGCTGGTCTCAAACTCCTGACCTTGAGCGATCCACCCGCCTCGGCCTCCCAGAGTGCTCGGCCCAGTCAGAACATTTTAATAAATATAGATCATGACTGAGAATTGCTGATGGTGGTCACTTGTCTGCCATGTGTGCCATGCTTCTAATGCTGATTTAACAATTTACCGAGAGCATGTTATAAAATATAAAAAAGTTACTGTGTGAGCACTACATGTAGTATCTGTCAGCATTAACAGTTCTTAATCACAACTGCTCAAAAACACTGTGTTGTTTTAAGAATACTGATATCCAGGCACCACTGTCAGTGATTTTGTTTTAATTAGTCTAGGTTGATGCCTGAATTTTAGTGTTTCGGTTTTTTTTTCCCCCTAACATTTTCTCATGTGATTCTAATATGCAGCCATAAGTAAAACTACTGGCTGTATTATTTTTAGTTCAAATATTACATCTGTTTTTCAGTATACATGGGATATAAAATAATACTTGAAAAGTCATATATAGTTATACCAAAGAATAGCTTGAAACAAGTGTGAAAATCTTTAAAATAAATGCATTTGTAAGGAGAGCATTAGGAATGCTATTCGTTGCTTACTTTTCTGTCACATATCTGACAATTAAATAACCAGCTAATATCTGTATTGTTCACAATTGTTGACTTTTTTCATCCTCTTTTTTTAGAGCAAATTCTGCGTAGAAGAAATTTTCTGCTGATTACTTTGGTCCTTTCTCTTTCTTACAGATTTCCTTGGGCAGAGACCCCTTTTTTCTGAAAGAATCGAAATCATATAAGCACTTCAAAATATACCAGTTACTAGTACCTTTCTTTAAGAATAAATAGGTATAAAGGATTTATTTCCCAGCCCCACTTTTTTGTAAGTAGGTACTATCAACAGTGATATCGTGCATCAGTGTTACTTGTTTTTACATGTAAGCAATGTGCTATACCTATAGTTATGTGATTATATTTTTCAGCAACAGAAACTTTGAACATGTGCATAAGTGAACGGAGTAAAATACTTTTTATTCCTCATTCTATGATGCACAGTAGACTCAACAGCAGAAGTTCTGGGTTGGATTCTGACAACCAGATCCGTCCTCTTTTCCTAATCCTTTGCCCACGACTGTGATGTCCACGGTCCTCTAACATTTTTCCTTTCCTTCTTCTCACCCCCAGGAGGTCTTAAACTTCAAATTCTGCCATTTCTACCTCTTATTCCCTGATGTCCTGGGTGTTAGGGTATAAAAGGGAGCAGCCTATCTGAGCCACAAGTTTGAAGATGGCCTACCAAGCATTCACTATACTCTGCTGATGGAGTGGGAAGGATTGAGGTAGTTGGTAGTATATGCAAATAAATGACATATTCAGAGCAGCTGGGTCTTTGGCATGTCAGTATCTTTTTGCTAGGGGCACTAGACTGGTATAATTTCTGGAACGAATAGAAAACTGACAACTCCAGAAAAACTCTCTACCTTGTTATTGGAATCATTAAAAAGCAGGGCTGTAGCTTTTCATTGTGCAGTTAGGTAAAAGGCCTAAAATACAATTTACCTTGGAGAAACAGAACTTTAATAAAATGCATGGTAGCATTATTTACTGAAAGCACATGACTTTTTTTCCCCAGTGGAAAATAAATTATTAATAGAAATTAAAAGTTAAAATAAATCTGTGTGGAATGTGATGTTTGGAGCAGGAGGGAGGTGCCACAGGGAAAGTCCAGAGCAAAGACTCTGTCAGCCTCAGCTGAGTACTGAAAACTACATGGAGTGGTGTGCAAGTGTATTTTTATTTCACCTAATGGCATTTAGGTCCTCCTTCACACTGAAGAGCTTTGGGAAGTTTCTGTTACATTCACATGATAGTATTCTGATTCCTGCATGAGTCTTTCATGATTTATAAGTAGTTAAACATTGCAAATAGCATTTTTCTGTTGATTATCCTTTTTCGGGTGCATTATAGGTGAGTTTACACCTGAGATGCAGGTGAGAATTCGACAAGAGATTGAGAAGGAGAAAAAAGTGGAGCCATGGAAGGAACAATTCTTTGAAAGCTACTATGGTCAGAGGTAATAATATTAAGACAGGCTCTGTAAACCAGATGCTAATTCCTGCATGTATGTCATGTGATGCTGTATCTCATTACCTTAACAGGAAATCTAGTCCTTGATTTCCTTCTTTTTTTATTTTACCAATTCTCCTTTAGAGAGAAGGTTTTTTTCTTATGAATCACAGGTACGCAGAATTGGATTACTCATAATCTTTGATCTATAACATACTATTATTGTGGGTGGGATGGTTTCTTTTTTAAAAAAATTTTTTTCTAATCTTGAAATAAGAGTCCCTTTTTTTTAATAGGTTGGCTTTTCTTCTAGTAACTTTATAAGATAAAAGAATACTGAAGTTTGTCCATTTTTAGGGTTGTCACAAATATAACTATCCAGAATCACCAAGGAATCCCAGGCATCCTATAATATGGACCATTATACTCAACATATAATTAAACAAACTCTCCTCTGTAAAAGGCACCTGGGAAATGTACATAGCTGGATCAGAATACAAACCTTATTCTAAAGGGGCTCCTAAGAAGTCCAAATAAAATCATAATGGGGATATTTAAATGATTATCATGGAGCTGTTTTATTTGAAATAGGATTGAACACCCACGCTTCTACTTGTTAGTCTCCCTTCCTCTTTCTGCACACCAAGGGGCAGCCCTTAAAGAGATTCTATAATACAAACACCACTTGAGAACTAAGGGCCCCTTTTCCTTGTCTCCAAGTGGTGTTTATCCGTCCCCTTCACAGTCATTTAGGAAGGATCCCTATTGAGAATCTCATAAGCTGATTTTTCTACATTCTTGATGTAAGCATTGAGCTATACAAATGACGTTGTATATATTTAGACCATTATTACAGGTAGCAAGAATTCCATAAATATTTATCCCTCCTTTTTAGACAGAGCATCATGAAGCTTTTGGGTCTGTTTTCAGCTGTTTTTAATTACTGCCCAGTATTTCCTTAGCCATTCCATCTCAAGAAGCACAGTATTGATTCTTTGAAGTCACCAAAGGGGGCTACATTGATTTTGCCTGTTATATGACATTCTAAAATGTTAAGGAGAGTCACTAGTGACCCTTACAAATTAGCCTAGCTTTTCCACAGACCACACTATAGAAGTCCCAAGTGGCCTACACCACCTGGATAGCTCAGAGACACTCAGAATTTTAGAGCTAGGACAGGTGGACTTTAGACAGGCTTTCCAAAAACTGAATTATAATTTTTGACCTTTGGAGAACATTGATAGCCAGTGTCCTACTATCTTCTCAGGTCCCCTTAGATTTCTTGGGCCAGCCTTTCCACAGATCTCCTCCTACAGAGCAGATCACAATCCCAGGGTGGATGGGTCTTGGCCTTCCTTTAGTTCCCTTGTAGGTAATCTGTGATGCATACCTCTTGGACAGTGTGGCCCCCTTATAAGCAGAAGTAATAATTGCTACCATTTTGAGCTTTCATCAAGGTAAGTATTTGACATGGCTTACCTTAGTTAATCATCATAGCAGCACTATGTAGTAATTAACCCTAGTGTACAGTTGAAATAACTGAGGTACAGAAGGCTAGTCATTTGCTTAACATCACATGGACAGTTGATATCAGAGCTAAAATTTGAATCCAGGCATGGTGGCTCCAGAACCGTCACTGCTAATAACAATAGAAGATAATACATGAAGGATACCTATTATGTGTCAGGGGTACTCTTAGGCACGGTCATATTCTGTTACTTTGTAATGCCTTTAATAACACGAGCCATTTCTCAGCTAGAATATTTCTTTTCCCCCGTTTTTAGTTCTGGCCTAAGCCTTGAAGATTCAAAGAAATTGACAGCATCTCCCAATGATCCCAAAGTAAAGAAAACCCCAGCTGATCAACCAAAATCCATGCTTCCTTCAGAGGCCTCTCCTGTCAGAATAGGCCCAGTAGTCCCCCAGTCAGAGTGTACAGAGGCAGCACTGCAAGTGCCGTCATCAGGCAGACAAGAAGAGCACGAAAGCCCAGACAAGGCACAGCCAAACTTCTCTAAATCCACAGAGCCCCCACTTGCCTCCGCCAGCAATACACATGAGCTTAGTAGCATTCTTCCCGTCAAGTGCCCAAAGGATGAGGGTCTCTTGGAGCAGAAGCCAGTTCCCTCTGCTGAACAGGAATCTGAGAAAGAGAATCATCTCACCACAGCTTCTAGTCATAAGAAAAACGAAAGCCAAGAATCTTTGATTATATCCCCAAGCAAACCCAAGAGTCCTGAGGTGGAAAAGCCAATAATGAAACCTATAGCAGAAGCAGGTCCACAGGAGACCACTATGAAAGAACGTCCAGCAACTCTTGTTGATCAGAGCCCAGAAAGCCTCAAGAGGAAATCTTCTCTCACCCAAGAAGAGGCCCCTGTGAGCTGGGAGAAAAGGCCACGTGTCACTGAGAATTGCCAGCACCAGCAGCCATTTCAGGTCTCACCACAGCCCTTTCTCAGCAGAGAAAGGGTCCAGGTGCGAAAAGTACCGCCTCTCAAGGTAAGAGAGTGGGGAGAACTGAAAAGAAGAGATTGTGTACACACCACGTTTTTGGTCATACCTACTAAATTTCAAATAATTTGTGGTATTTCTTAATGCAGAAGCAGTTGTATGTATTTGGTAAGCATGTAACTGTGGTCTTATAGGAATAAAATTACTGACAAACAGGCATTTAGAACTGCAGTGCTGCAGATTTTTATTGATTGATAAGGAAGGTACCATGGTATCTAATGTAAACCACTCCTGTGTTCACTATTCTTGTATCTTAAGACAGTTATGGAAATTGTTGTTTTATATGACAAAATAAGTACTAGACTAAGCGTGAGGAAGCCATTGGTGTGATCAAAAGACCTTATCTTTGTACCAGGAGCCTGAGTATTTGTACCTTGGCCCTTTTCTTGCTACTGTAACTGATTTGATATTCTGTGGGTCTGCCACTACCTTACCTCCTTCCTATTTAAGGAAATGTGTGTGACTATCCTGTGTCACTGTGTCACCACTGTTTACTTGAGGGACATTAGTAAGATGGAATAGTCTTGCTAAGCTCTGCTGCTTAGCATATGTCATTAACTTCTCTTTAGCCTTATATTGCTACCTGTCAAATCTTTCAAATTCTTCTAGGCAGCATCTGTGACTGTCTTAATATATCAAGCCCTTTAAAATCCAAACACATTTTTACTCCTGATCTTCAAGATTTATTAATATTTGGGCCTGTGCTTAATATCAGTTTGTAGTTCATTCATTTTGTAAATAGTATTTATTCATTAATACTTTTTTATGAATAATGTTTATTGATACTATTTTGCTTACCAAGAGCCCAAGGTACTGAGTTCTGCTCGTTCGCGTTGGAATAGAAATAGAAAAATAAACCCAATAAAAATACTTTTCCCCCTTTTTATTTAACTTAGATGAGCCAAAGTTAGTACTATCAGGAAATATTCCTTGGAAATATTCACTTACTAGAACTTGACCCATGTTGTGTACTACTTGACTTCTCACAACTAACTGTCTTACCTTAGGACCCTATTTCAAATCTTACCTTCTTAGACAAAGCTCAGTGTAACTTATAACAGAATAAAACCTTTTAAACAAAATGAAAACAAACTTGAAATTTAGTACAAATGTTATAAGTTAGTTACATGCATATGTGTATAAAAATTATATACATACATATGTGCCCATTATATGTTTTACATTCAGTATGCAGCTGGCCCTCTGTTATCAGTGGGTTCTGCATCTGTGAATTCAACTAAACCACCTATTGAAAATATTCAGAAAAAAATAAAAATAACAATACAACAGTTTTAAAAATACAAATAAAAATTATAGTATAACAACTATATTTGCATAGGTTTTACATTGTATTAGGTATTATAAGTAATCCAGAGATGATTTAAGGTATACAGGAGGGTACGCATAGGTTAGATGCAAGTACTGCACTATTTTATATAAAGGATTTGAGCATCCTTGGATTTTGGTATCCATAGGGGTCCTGGAACCAATCCCCCATGGATACCAAGGGACGACTGAACATTTAAAAAGAAAAGCATTTAATTCTTTTGCTCTGCCAGGGTAGGGCTTCTCAGCAAGTTAAATTGTTTCTAGTACCTGGACAACTTGTAATGATTTTGTACTTAGAAAGTATAATTTATTCTGCATAATTGGGCAATAGGGCTATTTACATAAATGACTGAAACTTATTTTTAAGTATTAAAACTTTTTATTTTAAAACCACTTTCAGTGATTGTTTTTGTTTGATTTCAACATGTTATTAATGATTTTTAGTTATTATGATAGATATTATTATGCTAGGTTATGGTGTTACTCTTAAGAGTATTCTTAGGTTTTGTCCCTACATAAAATTCCCCTAAACAACTTTCTTGTATTTAATTTTTTAGTTTTATCTATTTTTTCCCATTTTTCCCCTGCAGTCTCTTCCAAATGATGTTAATAAGGGGCAATAATTGCTTCTTTCTTACTGTGGGCAGCTTCTAAAGACTATGTGCTAATAAGTAAATATGCATCTAGGCTTAGAATTGGATATAAAATAGATTTAGCTCTTAGAGAGATTAAGTACATTTCATGATGTTAAATTACATGGACTTTGTAAAAATCTATTAAAAAAAATCCCGCAGCTCTAACTTTTAAATCACAGAGAATCAATTTTTCAGGACTGCAAACATTTGAAAAAATGGGTATTACAAATAACGGAAAATCTTTAGTGACTTATTATTCTTAATTTAAGGATATTCAGAAAGATGGCATGCATTTTCTTAGAGCTTAGTGGCTTAATTTTTTTTAATTAAATGCTTTAGAACAGTAATTTGCTCCTTTAAACTCAACCAACAACTAGAAGGGTCTGCAACTTAATGCATTATAATTAACTCTAGTAGCTTTCAAAGTATGGTTTAGGACAGGAAGCAAATTCATTTCGGACATGATATTTTTATGGTATGAAAATCAGTGATTTCAAACCTGATAGTACATCAAAATCTCACAAGTAGCTTTTTAGAAATACTCTTTTTCCTAGGGCTCCTAATTTGTATATTTTGGGATAGGACCCAGAGCATATATATTTTTTAAAAGCTGCAAAAGTAAAGATAATACCAGCCAGGGGTGAGAATGGCTGGTAAACAGTATGTACATACTCCCTTATGTGGGTGGGCATAGTGGGGTGTACCTGTGGATCACACAGTGCCGTCTGGAAGTCTCTGTAATTTGAGATAATTCATCTCAACTGTGTGCATAGAACAAAGAAGAGCAAGTATTCCCTTGGTAGTAAAGCTAAGCAGAAAAAGATAGTAATGGTGTAATTTTCTTTCTTTCTTTCCTTTTCTTCTTCCTTCTTTCTTTCTCTGCTCCTCCCCTAAACATAAACACACTTTGTAAAAATGTAGATACCATAGAAAGGTCTATATCTTAATAAGCAGTCGTGAGTAGTCGTGACATTAGGAGAGAGTTGTGTTGAGAAAAGAGATGTGGGGATTTAAGGTGGGAGTGGAGGGAGGGAGTTCTTTGGCACCAATAGAAAAGGTACAAGGAACCAAGAGACAAACTAAATGTTGCTGTCTCCAAGGTTTGACCTCTCAGCCATAGACCTCCCATGTTTGTCACAGGTGCTGTAGTGTTCATCTATTCTAAAAATGTGTAAGAGCTGATTAAGGTATTCTTGTAAGTGAAAACTAAGCTCTGTTTTTTCCCCCCTACTTCTTTCAGATCCCGGTCTCCAGAATCTCCCCCATGCCGTTTCATCCATCGCAGGTCTCTCCCAGGGCTTGTTTTCCAGTCTCCATCATTAGTCCTAACAGAACAGGAGCCAGAACTCTCGCAGACATCAAAGCAAAAGCCCAGCTGGTCAAAGCACAGAGGGCAGCAGCTGCTGCAGCCGCCGCAGCTGCTGCAGCCGCCTCAGTTGGAGGGACCATTCCAGGACCTGGCCCAGGGGGTGGACAGGGTCCAGGAGAGGGTGGGGAAGGGAAAGCTGCTAGAGGAGGCAGTCCAGGCTCAGACAGAGTCAGTGGAACTGGAAAAGGCCCCACACTGGAACTGGCAGGAACTGGAAGCAGGGGAGGTACGAGAGAGCTTTTACCCTGTGGTCCAGAGACTCAGCCCCAATCTGAGACCAAGACCACCCCAGACCAGGCGCAGCCTCATAGTGTCTCTGGAGCACAACTACAGCAGACCCCCTCAGTGCCTCCAACACCTGCCATCAGTGGAGCATGCACAAATGTCCCATCACCAGCCCACATAGAGAAACCGGATAATGAAAAACTGAACCCCACCAGGGCAACAGCCACAGTGGCCTCTCTCAGCCACCCACAGGGGCCCAGTAGTTGCAGACAGGAGAAAGCAACTTCTCCTCCAATAGGTCCTGCTCTAATCTCAGGTGCCTCGTCTGTTCATTTTGCTGCTGATGGCACAGTTGAGCCCAAAGCCGGTTCTAGTAAGAATACACCAAACTCTTCAGCCTCAACAAAGACAGATGCTAACGCACCAGTGGCTATGACTCCCTCCCCTTTAACATCTTTATTGACCACAGCCACTTTAGAAAAGCTTCCTGTACCCCAGGTCAACGTAACTATAACACCTACCGGATCAACTGCATCCTTGAGCTCTTTGCCAGCAGCTTCTAGCCTTAAAACCCCAGGAACTTCTTCAAACATGAATGGACCCACTTCAAGACCAAGCTCTAGTATCCCTGCTAATAATCCTTTAGTTACTCAGCTGCTCCAGGGCAAAGATGTTCCCATGGAGCAAATTCTGCCTAAACCTCTCACCAAAGTTGAAATGAAAACTGTTCCACTGACTGCAAAAGAGGAAAGGGGGATGGGAGCACTCATAGGTACCAACACGACAGAAAATAGCACCAGAGAGGAAGTTAATGAGCGCCAGGCCCATCCAGCTACACAGCAGCTGGGTAAAACCTTGCAGAGTAAACCGCTCCCTTTTCCAAGGCCCCTTCAGCTCTTTTCAGCTAAGGAGCTCAGGGACTCCAGCATTGACACACACCAATATCAAGAAGGACTAAGTAAAGCAACCCAAGATCAGATCCTTCAGACTCTCATCCAAAGGGTTCGGAGGCAGAATCTTCTCTCAATTGTGCCGCCCTCCCAGTTCAACTTCACTCACTCAGGTTTCCAGTTGGAAAACATCTCCACAAGCCAGAGGTTCATGCTGGGTTTTGCTGGCAGAAGGACATCCAAGCCTGCAATGGCAGGTCACTATTTACTTAATATCTCCACCTATGGCCGGGGTTCAGAGAGCTTTAGGAGGACCCATTCTATAAACCCCGAAGACCGTTTTTGTCTAAGTAGCCCCACTGAAGCCTTGAAAATGGGATATACAGACTGTAAAAATGCAACAGGAGATAGTAGCAGTGGCAAAGAAGATGATACTGATGAGGAAAGTACTGGTGATGAGCAGGAGTCCATCATGGTGAAGGAGGAGCCCCAGGTTTCCCAGAGTTCTGGCAAATGGGACACAAGTTCAGGACCCCACAGTAGGGAAACCCTATCCACTGGTGATTGCTTAGCTAACAAGACTGTGAAGGCCGAGACACCAGTGAACGAGCAAACCACTTTAAGCAAGGAGAATTACCTGTTCACTAGAGGCCAAACATTTGATGAAAAGACCCTAGCCAGAGATTTGATTCAGGCAGCACAGAAGCAAATGGCTCATGCAGTGAGAGGTAAGACAATGCGTAGCAGCCCTGAGCTTTTCAGTTCTACCGCTCTTCCTCTGCCTGCAGACAGCCCCGCCCATCAGCCTCTCCTCCTTCCACCACGGCAAACCCCAAAGTTGTATGGAAGCCCCACACAGATAGGGCCAAGCTACAGAGGCATGATCAATGTCTCCACCTCGTCTGACATGGACCATAACTCTGCTGTACCAGGTAGCCAGGTATCTAGCAACGTAGGTGATGTCATGTCCTTTTCAGTGACTGTCACCACCATCCCTGCTAGCCAAGCTATGAATCCCAGCAGCCATGGCCAGACCATTCCTGTTCAGGCCTTTCCGGAAGAGAACAGCATAGAGGACACACCTTCAAAATGTTACTGCCGATTGAAAGCCATGATCATGTGCAAAGGGTGTGGAGCTTTCTGCCACGATGATTGCATTGGCCCCTCCAAACTGTGCGTCTCCTGCCTTGTCGTTCGGTAACGAGACTAGAAGGAGACTCACTGTGAAGGAGGGGGAAGGGATGGGTTGACCAGATGTGTTTTTTTGCATCCTTTTGGAATCACAGAAATAAACAAGTAAGTTTCAGTTGTCTTGAGAGACAAATGTTACTTAATCAGGAATAAAGAGTACAGATCTTTTACATTTTAGAGGAAGAGCACCTTGTATAGTAAGTCTAAGTAAAGCAAGACTTTGTGAATTTGTGACAAGTTTGCACTTAAAAATCATGTAAATATGTCACATTTTGTTTAACATTTTTCCAAGTGTTCAGATAATAATGTGTTACTTTGAATTCAGATTTATGTTCCACTTCATGTGACTCTGAGAAAAGTTTAATGCCATGCATGGTAAAAGGAAGCTTGCTGACCTTTCCTAAGAGACCAGGAAAAGGAAGGAGTGAAGTAATGGTCTAAAGAAGTGACCATTCATGCTCATTATGTCTTGATAGTCTGCCTGCCGGTCATTCATAGATTATTCAGCCTTTGCAGGATTTGGATTCAGAGTTTACTCAGTCCCCTGACCTTAGGTGGAAGCTTCTTAAGTTGAAGTATTTGATGAGATATTAATTTCACAGGTAATGTTTCAGATCTGAAAGCTCTGACTTGGTTCTTGGCTTCTGTAAACCAGTACTGTGGCCAAGCACTCTGCTTGCAGTTCGTGGATCCCTGCTGTTCCCTAGTCCCACCCCTGCCCTGACGTAGTGAATGTAGTTTGTGAAGGGATGGCCTCTCCTCTCCGCCGCCCCCGTGTCGTTATAGCCTGTACAGGGCAACAGTTCCAGCAAAAAAAATCCCCATACTTAGTCATTGATGGGAACTTACAGTTTTGAAATACTAGCATAAAATGAATAGAAAAGTGTTAGTGATGGGGTGATTTGAACTATGTATTGTTAGGCAAGGGAAATGAAACTGCAGAAACTGTTAAATTGAACATAAAGAACTTTGGAGAACGATTTTAACCCTAGAAACAAGGTAGCCTCTCTTTTCCTCTTCTCCCCCAACCCGTTACCTAATGTTCTATAGTCAGTAGTTGGCACAGGTAGAAAAGCTCATTAATGCCACATTTGCTTATTCTGTTCAACCTGTTTTGACCTCCCAGGCATCTGAGGAGGATGACATAATCTTATCTCCCACTTTGCATACACACGTGTGCACACATACACACACAGTACACAGCGCTTTTCCTGTTTTAGAAAATATGTCCCTGTTTTGGATTACTGCTGTCTGTACACAACTAAAAATTTCTGACATAAAGGAGCTTCAGTGAATGGCTTAAGGAATGCATGGAAAGGAGGAAAAATTAGCTCCAAAGTTTTGTTGTTTGTTTTTGTTTCTTTTTCTTTTTTTGTTTCCTTTTTTGTTTTTTAAATCCTTCTCTAGTGACTGAAGAATTTCTGAGTACATAATATTTAGGTCATGGTTAAGGAACATTAAAATAAACCTATAGTTTACCAGAATTTAGTAAATCGGAGAGTGTCAATTTGCATTGTTTGCATATTGATCTCAAGTCTCCCAATTGAAGTGTGTAAAGTAAAAATATTAGTGCCACATAGTACAGTTGTCTTTGTACTTAATATTCAGGATGTGATATTTACAAAACGCAGAACAGTTTAAATTCATTAATTAAGTCACATTCCAGATTAGGAGAAAGAAAGCAATAATGATCTCTGTTTTGCCCCCATTCTCTTGTCCCCTCACCCCCCCCCCCCCCCCCCCCCCACCCCCCACATATTTTTTTTTTTTTTTGTAATAACAAACAAAGAACCCCCAAAAAAAAAAAAAAAAAAAAAAAAAAAAAATTTAAAATAATTTTATTTGGTTTTTTTTTG
>CAUYSK010044925.1:0-21870 GCA_963575035.1 Avahi laniger | reverse complement strand
TTTTTAGTTGTCCAATTAATTTCTTTCTAATTTTAGTAGAGACAGGGTCTCGCTCTTGCTCAGGCTGGTTTCGAACTCCTGAGCTCAAACAATCCGCCCACCTCGGCCTCCCAGAGAGCTAGGATTACAGGTGTGAGCCACTGCGCCCGGCCCAGTTTCTTAATATTTCCTTTATGTGTACACTGGAGAGGGGGAGAGGAGAAGGAAGTCAAGGAAAATGCCTATCTATCTGCCCTTGAAAGTATTGGACCCTTTGATCTTTAAATATTGTGCTCAAAGAGAAGTTCATGCTACAAAGGTGTCAAAATATGAAGATTAAACATGTGTAGAACAAAAGGTAGATGAGTTACTCTTAGTGTTACTCTTCGTTAAAGGTATCCTAAAGCAGTACTGCTTGTTTCTTAGTATTTTACTAGGTTTTAGTAAAATGACTTCAGTTTTTGCCAAAGTCCTCTCTCTCATTAGGCCACAGATGTAAGTTCAGGCAGCTAAGCCAAGGTGAATTGAGTGATAGCTATGCACAGTGTGTAACAATTTGGCAAGTAAGACTTTGTTACTTGGTCAAGGTTATTGTGCCTGGTTCTTCTCCTGGTTAAAGTAAGTCCCATCTTCTGTAGTTCCTCAGTACCTCAAGCAAAATTTTCTGCCTGGTGTGTGACTCAGTTTCCCAGACGTGTATGTTTCTGGCAGTGTTAAGAGTATTTATTCTTGATTCAGATTATTCTCAACATCTTCATTTGCTAGCCACAAGATCTTGGGTAAATTACTTTTCTAAGGAACTACCTTAGGGCTATTGGGAAGTTTGGGTGAATAAAGATAATATGTAAGTAAGTTTCTGGTCTAGTCTGAGTGATAAATGAATGTTGGCTGCTTTGTTATTTATTATCTACATACAGTGGTTAATGTATTAATATTAAATACAAACTGATAATCCCTTGAAATAACTCTGAGGCCCAGAGTTTCCAGCCCAATAGTTTAGAAAGCCCAGAATCTCAGTCCATCAAAATGGATTAAGACTTTAAGGAATTTTGATTTTTCTCTTAAAAGGGAGTTGGAAAATTTAGAAGGATCTTCCAAGTCAAGTCTCCATTTGTTACCACTCACACTGGTGAACGTTGTTGAGCTTCCTGCTGAGGGCATGATGGGGGAAGAACATGAGTTCCTTACTCTGATTGCAGCTGTGATCATCCTGGTTAGGAATTTCCCATGGGGAGTAAAATTCAGGGCCTTCAGCTGTCTGATTTTGACTTGAGGCTATACAACTTGAAGTTTTGCCAAGTCCATCCCCTCCACCCTTTATGGGCTTTTGGTAATTGATAGTGTATCAGGAAACTTCCTCTGTAATCACATGCTGGGACCAAGAATTCTAGGTTCTCTGTCATTTGCAGGTACAGCCCCTCAGATTTTAGGTAGGCTCAGTGAAGGGTATCTAAAGCAGGCAGCCCTATTGACTAGAGTTTAGACCAGTGGTTCCCAAACTTCTGTGTGCATCAGAATCAACTGGAGGACTTGTTAAAACATAGATTGTTGGTCCCTGATCCCTGAGTTTCTGATTCACAGCTCTGGGTGGGGCCTGAAAATTTGCATTTCTAAGTTCCCAGCATATGATGTTGTTGGTCCAGACACCAAGAAATATTCCTCTATTTTGCTAAAAGGTATTCTAATATATAGATTGTGTCTTCTCTTCATAGGGTATTTACCACTCAAGAATCTTTTTAATAAACCAATATCATATCAGATATGGATATATTTGGCTGGCAGACACAGCTGTATAAAAGTTATTGATGAGGACTTGTTTAATTTATTATCAAACCAAATTATATAGCAATGACATTTACTTATGCTGACTCTTGTTTATTTATAAACATTAAATGGAATAATATTTTGATGTGTATAAAGATAGGTAAAATTAGATTTAACACTATGAAACATATTTTCAAGAGTACAATGCAGTTTTACTTTTGAGGGACATTTTTATAAAAATCCAAAGAAATCATGTCTTATTTGAGAGGCCTAAAATAACACTGCTGAAATTTATATTCTTTGCTGAACACTAATGAATGAGATTTTTAACATTATTTACCCCTAAGAGGTCTATGTGTTCAAGAGGTATATAAAGTGATATTAATAACAAACATGTATTGTTTATTATGTGTCAGATGCTTTCCAAAATATTAGCTCTTTTAATCCTCACACAACCATACGAGATAGGTACAGTATTAGTATCCTCATATTATTTATTTATTTATTTATTTATTTCAAAGTATTAGAGGGTACAAATACTTTTGGTTACATGAATTGCTTTTATAATTCCCGAGTCATGGTTATAAGAGTGTCTGTATTGTTCATTGTACCCGTTAGATAGGTTTTTGCATGTTCCCTACTCTCCTCTTCCCCTAATTGATTTCTGTTGAGTTGTACTTCCCTCTATGCACATGTGTGCTCATCGGTTAGTTCCAATTTAATAGTGAGTATATATGGTGTTTGTTTTTCCATTCTTTAGATACTTCACTTAGGATAATGGTCTCCAGTTCCATCCAAATTGCTGCAAAAGGCATTAATTCATCCTTTTTTATGGCTGAGTAGTACTCCATGGTATACATATACCATATTTTGTTAATCCATTCATATATTGATGGACTCTTGGGTTGATTCCACATCTTTGCAATTGTGAATTGTGCTGCAATAAACATTTGAGTGCAGGTGTCTTTTTGGTAAAATGATTTCTTTTCCTTTGAGTAGATACCCAGTAGTGGGATTGCTGGATCAAATGGTAGGTCTACTTTTAGTTCTTTGAGAAATCTCCATACTATTTTCCATAGAGGTTGTACTAATTTGCAGTCCCACCAATAGTGTGTAAGCATTCTTTTCTCTCTGCATCCATGCCAGCATCTATTATTTTTGGACTTTTTAATAAAGGCCATTCCAAATCATATCTCATTGTGGTTTTACTTTGAATTTTCCTGATGATTAGTGACGTTGAGCATTTTTTTCATATAGTATCCTCATTCTGAAGCCGAGAAGAATGAGGCTTAGGATGGCTAATGACATGCCATAGTCATATACCTAGGTAGAATTTGAGTGAAAGTCTCACTTTCAAATATAAGCTTTTAATCAGCATCCTACACAGATCTTAGTACAGGACAAAATTGAGAAGTCACAGATATGAGTCTTCTATATTGTCACCTTAACGCTTAACACCTTAACACTGTTAAGATTGTCACCTTAACAATCTTTCTTTCCTCTTTCAGACAACTCTCTTACTTTTCAAGTACATGATTTCTTCCTGGTTTCTAGTTATCTATCATTATCCAGAGATTTCATGTTTCATTTGCATGTTACTCTTTTTATCTGTGTTTCCTACTAAAGAAACTTTAGGCAATATCAAGCAGGAGGATTTTTTTTTTGAGCAATGAAAAATTCTTGTCTCTGAAATCAGACTGTTTCTGAGGTTAAGTTTAAAAGCTGACCTGCTTGGGTTATATTAAGATTCTTTGGATCCTGGGAGAGAGAGACCAGTGGAAGTCTTGCACCTATGCTGTTCTCTTGGGGGTCCTGCTGGTGATGAGCTCTATGAACTTGGCCAAGTCACTTACCCTATTTACATCTCAGATTCCTCATCTACCTTTTGTTCTATACAGGTTTAGTCTTCATATTTTGATACCATTGTAGCATGATCTTCTCTTTGAGCATAGTATTTAAAAATCAAAGAAGCCAATACTTTCAACCATTAGACTTATTTTAAAAAGCAAAGAAACTGTTGAGAATTAGAGTTACATTTTATGCATGCCTCTAACTTACATTAGAGCCTAATTTATCATGTTTATTTCTTGTTGTATGGAGGTAGCTTTTGTAAGAACTATTTTGTTCTTGTTTTTACTGTTATTCTCACCAAGCATTCTGTGAACACTACTCTTGAAATGCTTGATCTGACCCAAGTTGACAAGTGCTTGTTTTCCATCCTGAAGCAAAAGCCTATTAACACTTCAAAAGTTTCAAACCATAAAATTCCTATTACTCTAAATATTCTCTTCAATGCAAATTGACAGAATTCCCACTCTATCAAACACTTGGTGAAAGAGCATGTTCATCTGTATCTTCAGAGAAGTATAACACAGAAAGTGTAAAGCAATATACAAAAATTTTATTACCAGAGTATCAAAAAATAAAAAAAACAAGGAAAATTACATTATATGTTCTTTAAGTAATCAATTTATTTCCACAAATTCAACATTTATTGAGAGCCCACTATGAGATACAGATGCTACCAGAGTCAGACCATTTTTAATAACATATGAATGTGTAAAATTTTTATCTTGGATTTCTTGGTAGCTATTCAGACATTTTCATCAGTATAAAAATAAAAAATTCACTAAGGTAGCTTGATATAACGTTCCACAGCCAGTTCTATATTTCCACAGCCAGTTCTATATTTCTATGTGTGCAAAGTCAAGAAGAACCTCTTATTTTCCCTAGCGTGTGGGGTTTGGGGATGTTGCACCCCAGTCTACGTCTACTGAGCACTTCTTGCGATGCTATACCAAGTGTTGAATGGATACTATCTCATTTAATCCTTTCAACAGTCCTCAGATACAGCCATTATTATCCCACTTTTACGGGATAATTGATAACTAAGTCACTTGTGCAAAGTCACACAGCATCAGTCAGGATTCAAATTCTAGTCTCTTGACTCCAAAGTCCATGCCATTAACCACTACACTCCTAAGGTGTTTGCCTAAAGGTGGTCCTATACTTTTGACTTTGTAGTCTCTGAAGCTTCAGTACCTCTGAGTTTTATAGAGGATCTAGACATGGAAGCATGGATGGTAATAATAATGATGAACAACATCAATATTAATAATTATAATGATTAATATTAATATAAATGGTAGGAAAACCTATAACAATAGCATTAGCTAATATTATTGTAATAGTAATATTAATAGTACTAATAAGGTAAGTTATATATTAATAATAAAACAGCTACTATCAATAGCTCTTACTATATGCTAGAGAATGTGTGCATTAAACATGCATTCACTCATATGGCTTAAAAGCAAAATGTGAGAGAAGCCAGATGGAGGGATCTTGAGAGCATCCCTCTCAAGGGATGAGAAGTTGGATGGCATATTTTTTACCTATTAAAGAAAACACAGATAATGTTAAACATCCAGATACTTGTAAATTTTGGAAAAAAATGGAATTTTTCGTTTTTATTTTTATATTTAAGTTCTGTAAGTTTTGCTTTGGTGTCAAATGCCACCTCAGATGGCAGTACCACAAGATTATCACATTTGACTCCTTTTTATCAGTAAAATAAGGAAAATAGTGAGGAACAAGATAGTACATTCATCAGTAAATTTTATTTACCTTTCATATCATATTTGTTCTCATGGCTCTTAAAGGGTAAGAGAACCAGGGAGAGTTCTTGCTTTAGTTTATTTTGGTATTTCAGCAATGAACCCCTCAGATAATTTTTTGGTGCCTTGGCTACTATAAATTGTCATCTTTGTATTCTGGGATTACAAATCGTTATATTGGTGTTCTAATGCCCTTTGGAGCTGACTTTTGGTTTGGAACACAATTCTCTGCTTTGGATGTTTTCAACCTGAATATTATTGTTTGCTTGATATCATCTATTACTATCCTTTTTAATCCTTTCTCTATATTTGAATCATCTGGTGAGTTTGGAAAAAAAAGCATGGGCTCAGTTTCTAAAGATTCTGATTTAATTGATCTGCTATTTTTAAAAAGACTCCCCAGAAGATTCAAATTTGCTGCCACTGATTTCCCAGGTGCCCAGCATTTTATTAGCTTTCCATCTCAGAATTCTAATATCTTTGCCCCTTAGCTCCATGAACAGGATGGCATCGAAGTAGAATTTCCTCAGCCCAGTCCTCTGAATTAAGTTTAGAAAGCTCAGGCCAAATATGCAAAACATAGAATTAGAGGAATGACTCAGGTTCTTGTAAACAATTCCATTAGCTCTGGGAAACCAGGGGAGCCTTATGTGGCTTTAGGCCTAATTTGGTTTAAATTGACTTGGTAATTGAAGCTGATTTAACAGTGATTTGTACAGGAACTTTTATCTTAGGAAACCAGGCTGATAATTATCTGTTACATATATGTGTTCCTGTGTGTGTCATTGTCTTAGCAAGAAGTGTTCTATATTGCTATTATTGAATATTGTCCAGTTTTTATGTGGGCTTATTGCATTTAATGAAAGAATTATTTTATTATGTTCTTTTGTAATTTTTATGATTGATTTTTATGGTTATATAATGAAGCAAATCATGGTCATTGTTCAGAATTGTTCCTATATGTTTATTATGTTGCTTATTTCTCTGTATAAAGAAAATTATTTAAAGAACTGGGAGGTAAGTAGGTGGGACAATTTATTATTTTAAATTTCCTCTTCTTTTCCTGAAATGATCAGTACAATGTAGCTTTTTCTTTTGAATATTTTTATTTTCAATGAAGGGGGAACCTACTACTACCCACCTTCTCTATTATCCATAATTATTGCTAAAGAAGTTTAAATAACCATCGTACTTGAACAGTTAAGAACTACATTAATTATCACTAAATGCTGAAGAACTAATTGAGTATATTTATATTGCTAGATTTTGTGTTAGTAATTAGTATGCTATAAGAAATTATTGACATGTAAAATGATTTGTGGAAGGGATATTTTTCTTACAGAATACAAGACCTAGAGGGACTTTTACATTCTACCCCCCCTCCTTTTAGGCATCTGCTGGTCTGAACCATGTTAGTTAGCTTCTCAATTTTTATTTTTTTATACTCTTTTATCATAAAAACTAACACACACTTAGACATTCTAGCAAGGTATAAAGAAGAAAGTGAAAATCACTCATAATCCCATCATGGTTGATTCTTTGTTAATTGATGTCTAGAAATGGAAGTTAGTTCCTGACCTGATACCTTAATTCAGGGTTTATTATCCTGCATGTCATAGTCTTCCTTTTGTGTATCATTTCTGTTCCAATTTTGATCTTTTTCCTCACAGAGAACAGTAACTTAATTTCCTCCTAAAATATCCTAAATACTTTGGAAGAAGAACTTGAACATAGCACTCATGTATCTTCCATGTGAAATGAAGGAAATCCATTTAGTCTTTGCTCATAATGCTGATTCCATCTACTGGACAAATTTTAACCTCTCTTGGATCTTTCCAGTTTCTCTAAAATTCATTTAAATTTGTGTCATTAGGACAGTTCTAGATTCAATCCTGTGAATGTATTAATAGAAAGCTGAGTCAGCACTATGATAATTATCTGTGTCTCTCCCTCAACCCCACAGATCTTTCAAAATTCAGCTGAAAATTCACCCCCTTTAGGATGCTTTTTTTTGGCAGATGCCCTCATCTGGTCTGCTACATGCATCTCTGTGGGGATGTTTTGGAGACTCTCAGGGCCAGGGAGTACATTTTTGCAATTTTTAATTATATGACCTCTGCCCTATATCCCTTAGCTCCCTAAAATTCATTTGGTTTTATATTGATTTGTTCTTGTAAATGACTCTATGTCCATTTGTTTTCTCTGAATGACATGCGAGCTCATTTTACGGTCATGGGAGGAAAGGGGTAAGTCAAGTTTCCTATTTCTTTAATATTTTTTCTTGTTCTCCTTGTCTAAGTCCCCAGGACCTTGTATGGGTTGTGTTTATCATTTTTTATTTATTAAAGTTGAAATAGTCTTACAAAGACCAGATTTAGAAAAGATCAATAACTCACTCTATGTTTTATAAATTCGTTTCTAAAAAATATATTAAAAATGTGGAGAATGCTCTAAATGATATCCTAAAAACCTGCTAACTACTCTACAATGCTAAAGTTGAGATTCTCGAAGAATTATTTATATTATGCTGTATTTCTTATTTGCAAAAATTTATTTTTGGTTCACTTTTTTTCTTTTTTTATTTCAATAGATTTAGGGGGCACAAGTGGTATTTTGTTACATGGATAAATTGTATAGTGTGAAGTCAGAGCTTTTAGTTTGTGGGTCACCAGAATAACATATATTGTATGCAATACAATTTTAAATCTGCCTGTTCTTTTTCATAATGGCCCAATCTTGCCTTAATACATACCATTCCTTTAAAAATTTGAAACATTCTTATTAATATAGAGTTCCTTTGAGATTGCTCTATTATCTGTGGATCCTTGGGAATGATTTCTCCCATTTGATGTGCCACTCATGGCATTTGCTTTTCTATATTTCTTAGCAATTTAATCTTTTACAGCAATTATCTTCTATGTACCCTAGGTTATGAAGGTGTCCCTTTGGGGAGGTTTTATGGTTGCCAGTTTCAGTGTGCTACAGAACCTGTTCTAGACCATTTCCATTGTTTTTTCTCCCTAAGGTTTCCATTCTGAGTGAGTTGTGTGAGGCCGCAGGCTCCATATCTGCATGCAGTGCAAGCCAGGAGCTCTGATTTCTTTCAAAAGACTAGCTAGTTTGGCCCAGGCCTGACGTACACTATCCATATTTGTGTCACGTATTTGCATTGGTGAAGGGTGTTTTTCCGACCAGACTTCCCCTTCTCCGTTTCCAGGTATGTACTAGCCCTTGCCTGTGCACCTCATCTGGCCTCTTCCTTTTTGTCTCTTGGGTACATTCATTCCAGTTACCCCTGTAAAGTCTAGACTTCAGCTCCCAAGTATTATTATTGATTCTCTTTGTTTATGGCACTTGAAGATTTCCCTACTTGCTTCAAGCTTGGCTATGTATTTTTTTTCCTAACCTTTAACATACCATTGTTATGTGTTTGGAAAGAGAGGGAGGCTTCCTGCTACAGCTTAGCACACAATCTGGACCTGAAACCTTAATTATTGACCAATATTAATCTCATTCCTTTTGTCAGACAATATTTCTTCCCATTATCCATTCTTCTCTTGTGTCTTGCTGTTCACAGTGACTACTATGCTCAACTACATACTCATTTTCCCAGTTTCCTTTGCAGCTAGAAATGGCCAGGTGACTTGTTCTGGCCAGTGAAACTAAGAATGATAATAAGGGGATGGATGCATCTGGCACTCTCTTTATTCACTTTGTTCTAATATTGACATTAACTTAATGTCTGGAACTATAGCCACTCTTTTGTGAATATGAGGTGACAAGCATGAGGACAAAGGTCAATGTGTTAAGGGTTGTGGAATGGAAAGCTGGAAAGAATCTTGGTAACTGAAGACATTGTTGAGAAATAGAATCAAAGGCAACATACTCCTGCTTGGGGAGACAAACTCTTATTTGTGTAAGCCATGGTTAGCTGGCTTTTTTTTGTTGCTTGTGGATGAGCACTCCTAATTGATATATATATCTAATATTTGGGATGTTGGTATTAGGTAGTAAAATAAAAATTGGGAGACTCTCCTACTGACAGCTTTCCAAATTGTATTGGGTTGTATGGTCTTTTGAATAGTAATTGATTTGTGACATGTGTTAAAGAAGAATTGTTAGAATTTATAGAAAAATCAATACAAATTCAGACTACTTGTATTGTTATTTTTAGATTAAAATACTGCCATATGTTTACAGTTGACACATTAAATTATTATAGAATACTGCTGTACAAATTTGATGGTTTTATTGCTTGATCTCAGACCAAACTTCAGTAAAAAAAATCTATTGACTTTTGTTGCTTTAAAGAATAGAACTTTACTTTTTTTCCCACTTTATTATAAATTCTAAACTCTGGCTTTTGCATTAGTCATGCATCTGAATAATATATAGCACTACATAGCATTTTAAATTTAAATAAACTGTATGTAAAAGATAATAACATGACCGGAATAGAAAGTTCAAGATATTAATAGGGAATATATTATAAATAATATGATCAATGGCCAAAATTTTTAAATCCTAATGTAGTTAAAGTGGGTAAAGATCAATAGATATTTAATATTTTGTGAGAAATGTGGTTTCAATATACAACCTCCAGAAAATGCTTTTGGTTTTCCTTCATGTATATTCCATATTGTGTAGTGACAAGACATTACATAAGATGGCAGTAGGAGATTGCAAATATTCCCCCTTAGAGTGACACATTGCAATGAATTGGCCTGTGAAATATAATAAGCACAATTATATAATAGCTGTTTTGGACTGCTAGATTTCTTGTATATATTATTTTCATTGACTACCTACTCCTTTTTTTTAATGGAAAGGAGACAGCTTCTAATTTTAATTTCACGTATATTTTTAAAAGAACTCATACACAATGTTCAGTGTGTGAAAAGTGAATTTCAGTTTACTTTTCTCAGCCTAACTCTCTAAAAACTAAAATTTTGCTTATTATTCTGGAGCTATGACTTCATAGAGTAAGCAAGTTTTCGTAGAATATTTTAGAATCTTAAAAAGATGATATCACCTTCTGTAGACTCCATAAAAAGGGTATATTACCAGAGATTTAACTATTTCATTATTGGTTTTTCCCACAGATTATTGGAATGGATTTATTTTAGATCTTAGAAAATTAATTTGAGATAAACTAGGGTTTCTAGGATGTAGTTAAAGAGATTAATAGTAAGCTTTATGTTCTTTGCTGTTTCCAAAAAGGTGAATATATTGCTTTGTGCCTCTCATCATTAGAAGCCCAGAAATTAAGATGAACCATAAATTGTGACTGATTATTGATAACAAATAGAAAAATTGGAGAAGAAATTTCTAATATTAAATTTATACTGATTTTTTGGATACATAAGCATGAGAGGACCATCTGAATGTAGACAATTCTACACATCTGTCAGCTAAATCAGAAAAGAAAACGTCAAATCTATTTATATAGAATCTATCTAGAATTTTTTTTCTTTTATTTCTGTTTTTTGTAAACAGGGTCTTGCTCTGTCATCCAGGCTGGAGTGCAGTGGCATGATCATAGCTCACTACAGTCTTGAATTCCTGGTCACAAGGGATCCTCCTGCCTCAGCCTCCTGAGTAGCTGGGACTACAGGTGCGTACCACCACTTCTGGCTATTTTTATTTTTCTTTTTTTGTAGAGGTGGAGTTTTGCTATGTCATTCATCCTGGTCTTGAACTTCTGGGCCTCAAGCAAGTCCTCTCATCTTAGCCTCCCAAAGTGCTGGAATTACAGGTGTGAGCCACCATGCCCCGCCAGAATTTATGTAGAATCTTGATATAGATTTGTTGGTATAACCAGAGATTCAAAGTTCATAAACCAGTGAATAAATTACTAGTGAAAAACACTTCATAGATGACAAATATGGTCTTGTTTAGCTATTGCTCTTTTAGTTTAAAGAAAATTGCATTTTAAAACTCCCATTATCAATTTTTCAGAATGCTAAAGGGCATGACATTTTTCTAAATACCTAAATATTGAGGATTTGGGAATTTTTTTTTCTGTTTTCTTGGGGTAAATTCTGTACACTGGGATAAAACCAGAGGCATAGCTTTTGTTTTACAAGATCATGCATATTAAACCCAATGTAAGGTGTTTATCCAAAATGCAATTATGCAAATATGAAATTATAGGCATATTACAAACCTGTTACATAATTGAATTTAATACCTACAAATTGATAGATTTTAAAACATGTCAATCAGCAAGTGTTACAAGTCATAATTTAAGAGGAAATAGCAGGGTATGATTGCCATTATTATTTTAAATCTGGATTATAAAATTTTATGTTTATTTCTTTCTAACCATTTAAACCTTGTAAGTAAACCTTTTTCAATTATAGAATTTACTTTTACTCTCATCCAGTACATGTTGTTTATTTCAAATGTATATATTAACATTTTTGATCTTTTATCTTTTTAGTCACTTGATTTTTCTTTAAGCATTTCATAACTTTACAACAAAAATTTATTTTTAATTTATTAGTGTTATGTTAACTCTTTGCCAGATTTTGAAAAAGAGTTAGCAGTAGAATAATCTTGACTGGGAGGTTTTGAAATTTTTACTTTTGAAGAAATTATATTCTCTCTAGTTGTGGTCCTATCTTCACAGTTTTTATATTCAGACCCCTGTTTTTTTTTTTGTTAATTCTGCATACTTGTTATACCTATATGCCAGTTATTACCCATGCAACCTCAATGAGTAACATGATTCCCCAACAAGCTTCCACAATGAGTTTCCACCATTTGCAGCTCTTATCTGGGCATATTTCCTGGTGGGGGAATCTATGCTCTGCTGCCCTTTACTTCAGGGTCTTAACTGTTTCCACAAATGCTAAACTAATTCTCTGTCATATAGATGGCTGTCTGTTAGGACTCAGTGTCTCAGTTAAGCTAGATACTAAATACTGTGCAAGCTCCAGAGTTTCTTCTATTCAGTTCTGACGATTGACGACTGACCTTTCAGCAAGGTGCATGGTTCATACAATAAATGCCACATCGGGGTGGTGGTGTGGTGGGGTTGTGTGTGTGTGTGTGTGTGTGTGCCTCCCCATGAAGTTGTCCATCTGCTTATCATTCAATTGAGACAATTTTCAAGGAATGACACAAAAACTTGTCTTCTGTCTTGGAACTCCTTCTATTCAGGGCTGCAGAGGTGTTGTTGTCATGGACTCCAGGCTTAGGTAATGTGATTGGTCCCTTACTTCAGTCCTCATCCCTTTTTTGCTTATAAAATTGGTCAAAACAACAGGAGCAAAAAAATAAAGAAGCTTAGAGACGTCATGGAAACTCAGATGAAAATACGAAATCAAAGAATGGGACTCCATCAGTGGAGATTTAAGTTTTCTTTTATTGAAGGAAGATTCTACAATAACATGTAGGGAATAATTTTTAATTAATTCTAGTTTCATTAAAAGAAAGAAAAGAGGAAGAAGACACTGGTTATTGTTTTTTTACTACAAAAGTCATCACGTAGAGAAAGAAATATTGGAATCAAATTTTGTAAAGAAAAAGAGTCTATTGCCTCATAAGCTGTCCTCATTGTAAGCCCTGATGTTATATATGGAAAGAGATGATCTTGGAAGTTTTCTGACCATTAGAAGAAGGGCTAATATCTTCTGATGATGACAATGATGATATTTACGATGATGATGAGCATAAATGACTACAAGTTTTTGAGCATCTGAAATCCATTTTCGTTATTCTAATCATTTAATCTTCTCTGCAAAGTAGAGAGTATTTACATTTTACACAGGAGGAAATTAAGATTCAGAAGGCTAAGTAACATGTCCGAGGTCACACACATGTGAGGTCCAGTGGAGAAGCTATAATGTCTTTTGGGAGAAATTCAAAACTATTCTTCTTGAAAATGGTTTTTTATAGTGAGGAGTCTGCTACCTGAGAAGAAACATTTCCATCCAGATCTAGTCATATTCTCCAGCTTAATCCTGCAGTCCGTTCGTGGATGAAGCTAAGACATTCAAACTCAAGGTTGATTATAGCTTTTTCCAACTACAGATAAAAACAATCACTTTCTGAACACTAAAAATAGTATGAATGAGCTCCAATTCTCTCTGTTTTAAAAAAAACTGGTTCTGACACTCACCAGCTCTGCGACCTTGAGCAGGTAACTTAACCTCTCTAAACTTCAGCTCCCTGGTCTAATAACGACATGAGGATTGGATGTGTTAATGAAAACAAAGCATTCAGCGCAGTGCCTACCACTTAGTAAGTAAATGTTAGTTCTGATTATTATATTATTCAAAGATACGACCCAGATGACCTGGTCTCAGAAAATACAAGTGAGGCATATTCTGTAGGAGCAAACTTAAAAAGTAGCTCTCAGAGCACACTTTGAACTTCCAACAATGACAGGAACACCAGGATGAGAATGAAAATATCCAGTTTACAATGTGTGAATGTAGGTCTTGGGACTAACGTGAAAGTACCTGGTCCTTCGTGCTCTCTACAATAGATAATGCAGCTGCAAAATGGCAGTGCTTCAATGAGAGACCAATGTCACACCAAATCAAATGAGTGTGTAGTGGGCTTGGGCATTATTAGTATTAACCAGTGAACTGTACCGTAGCCAGCCAGCATTTCAATTCCACAGGTGCTCTGGGCCCTTCATCATCAAAGCCCAGGTACATTTTCATTAGTTATTGATACAGAATGTTCAGATTCATGAGGTTCCTGCCTTGTTAGTTAGAAAATGCTAAAGGAACAGCATGATCTTAGAGCTGAATTCAGAATGAATAAATCACTGATATTGGACAGTTTCGGCAAACTAATTATAGTTTCATCTTTCCAGTCTTAAAAAAGAACAATTTCCTCATACAACTGTGAAATATCTAAAAACCAGTTTGTTAAAGTTGAAAACTCAAACTCAGCAATGTTGTCAGCCTCCAAATATGTGAAATGATTAATGCGGTATTTCCACAGAGTTTACCTGGAAAGTAAGTAACACCAGAATTGCCTCATCTGCAAAGGGTAATGATAAATTGGTGGTTTGGGGAAAGGCACAGTGAGTGCTAAATGTCAAATCCCTGATGTGTATCCTGGGGGAAAATTCCTCAGGTATTTGGTACTATGAGGAATTGGGAATACTTCTGCTTCCTCAGTCTCCTACTGAGGAAATTTCAGTTTCCCTATAAGAGGGACACAGTTTAGCACTAACATTGGGAGCCATTCGTATTGAGATCACAATAGTCCTTTCTGGGGACATCAGTCCTTAGTAGAAGGTTTCCTATTTAGCTTCTGATTACTTTGCTACACTAAAATCCCTACTTTGCTAGGATCACTAATTTGAGTTTCTCCAAAGGAAAAACCAATGTAATCAATCGACCTTAATTAAATTCAACTTCCACATTTGGGTACTTGGCCTTGACAGAGGAGGAGGAGGTGTTTTCAGGCACAGAAACCTGCCTAAGGAAAAATTTGGAGATCCGAGAACATTCTGTGATTGGGCAATGGCAAATAGTCTGGTTTGTCGGTATTGTTGGGGCTAGGACTTTGGGAGGAAGCCAGTAAAAGAGGAAAGGTGGATTTCTAGGTCTCTACAACAAAAATGTCTTCCAAGCAAAAGCCACCTCTGACTTAAAGTCCTTTTGAGCTGTGTGTTCTCTCATTGTTCTTTCCGGTCACAATTTCTTCCTGACAGTTCTGTGCAGTTTTAAGTGAATTATTGTGATAACTCTGGCCATGCATAGTAGTCTTGGCTAACAGTTACTCATAATAAGAAGAGGTCACAAAAACGTAAATGGTTATTACAATTTAATAATTTTATTTTTATGTAATGGACTATGCTCCCGCTTACTCTATATCGGAACCAGGCTTCTGTTCTTCCTTACCTGGCACCTCCCTTCCTCATCTGTCAGGGAAGGCTAAAGCCCTGTAAACCATGCTTACATCTGCCTTCTTGTTCCCATATTTTTCTTTACCTCTTTTACCTGTGATGCTCTGGACTCAATCCCACCTTTGCCCCTTGGATACTTTGATTTCTTCTGGCTTGGCTCCTAAATACCCTTCTGTTTGTTCTCTAATTTCTGATTGTTTATGTTTGATGGAATCTCTCTCATTGAGTGTCCGCCCTATCTGAACCAGATTCTGCCTCCCCCTCCCCAACCTGTACCTTCCTTAGAATTCTAGCCATGTTCCCTTAGGCAGAATCAATTCAGCCCATGAGCTTCTATTGACACTCCTGCATCCTGCCTTGCAGCATAATGTCTCTCTTTCTTTTTTTTTCTCCTTTTCCCTCTCCTTCTTTGCCTCCCTTCTTTCTCAGCTAAAGTATAAGTTTCTCAAGGCCAGGGCCTAATTAATCTTTATGAAAATATTCAATAAATGTTTATTGAGTTCTATGAGTTCCATTCAAGGGTTGACATTTTTATTTCCTATTTTATCTAGTAACTCAAATTATTGCATTTCTTTTTCTTTTTTACTCTATTAAAATATTATTGTCAACTCTAAAAGTAATAAATGAAGTTGTTTCATTACTTTTATGCTTTATGCCTGGATGGCAAATCCATGGAAACTATTTTCTATGTGCTCACTTTTATAGGCTTCTAAGGATGTTGTATGGATTAAATGGGATAATGCGTAATAGTGCCCCAAGTAGTGTCTGACATAAGTAAGCCTCACTAGTATTAGTGTTTCTAATAATCAGAAGGATTATTAAATGTTGGAGTTCTGTGCTTAAATGTGTAAACTTAAGGTAAATAATATCAGAAGGGAATATTCAATTCTCCTGAGTACTTAGGTGGTACTATTTAATTTTTTTTTGTTCAGCAGTATTATGCCAGAAGAAAAGCCTGAGGTCCATAATAGTTTGTGACATAATCAGATTTAGGTGGTTAGAAATGGAAAGATTATAAACCCTCAACTTGTATGAGAGGCAAAGAGGCCTCTTATAGGACTATAAATAAACTATTTCAGTTAAACAGCTGTCTATCATCTTTTCCCAGAAATTCCATGATTTTGCTAACCTCTTGCTGTGTGCTAATGTGCGTGGACTGGCCCAACACACCATAGTGATGACACTTAATCATGCTGGTGGCTATCTAAACTGGACTTATTGTACACACACATAAATACACACGCACACACACACACATACATGATTTTAACAATCCACCATCAGGAGGGTAGAAAGTCAGTGAGTGAGTTTTCTGACTGTGGGAATGAAATTGCTCTGACTTATTCATACTCTCTCTCTCAGGCTTCCAAATGACAGCGACACATTTTTCTTCGCTGATTGAAAGTTGCATTATTGACTTTGTAAAAGAGTGTCCACCTGGCTCCCAGAAGTTTTGACCTGTGGTCTCAACTTTATGCTGCTATCCTTTAAACATCCCAGGCAGAATCCTACTTCATGGCCATAGCACTTTTATTTCCTCTGCCAGGACAGCTCTTGTCCCAGACAGCCACATAGTCACTTCCTTGCTTCACCAAGACCTCCATCACCTTATTAGAGAGACTTCCCTGATCGTCTTAGGTAAAATAGAGCACCCCTAGCACTCTCCTATCCTTTACAACACCATTACCACCTGATATTATTGCTATTTGATTCTTGTCTGCCTGTAAGGTTAGAAAGTAAACACCATGAAGAAGGGTCTTTTTCTGCATTGTTCACTAGTCCGTCTCCAGCATTTCAAGCTGTATTTGGTAGAGAATAAGGATCAGATAAGTTATTTGTTGAATGAATGTACAGAACTCACTGAGACAGAGTTGACTGTCATCCATGGGAAATACGAAGTGCTGATTTATAAATTATGCCAGGCTTGGACTTCTGTTATATCTGATGACTTATGAAGCTTCTGAACTGATGTCCCTGCCTCTAGTCTCTTTGTTTTTTATACATTGTTCCGAGTTTTCCGTCCATGTAATTGGGTTGTGTCACTCTCCTGAGCAGCTTTCTTTTATAGCTCTCCATGTCTTTAGTACCAAATCCAGGTTTCACAGCCTGACTCACAAGGTCCCTCAGGATTTGGCTTTATTTGCCTTTCTATTCTCATCTTTTCCCACTCACTCCCTGTCCTGCTTACAATACCCTGCACAGGCCATGCTGTTTCGTGTCTTTTTGACTTTGCCCATGCTCCCTGCTTAGTATTTCTCTTTATCCCCAACACCCATGCAAGATTTACCCCTGTAACCATTCACTCAGATTTTATTTAAATATCATAGCCTCTGAACAGCCCCTACTCAGCCTCCTAGTCTTAGCCAATCATGCTCAAAATGCCATTTGTAGGCTCCCTTATGAATATTCGTCTCATTGAATCACAGTAACTTGCATTCACAGGCATCATTGGATCCTGAGGTGTGAGTCACACACATGCTGTCCATATTTGTCCATCAGTAACCATCATTTGTCATGTGTGCTGATTTTTGATTATGTGGGAAGGTTTATGGTTCTTGTGTGTCCCCTATGATGAATTTCTGGTGCTCAGAGAATATGAACCAATTTAAACATTGACGTAAGGAACATTCAATAAGGTCGCTCTGTTAGGAATCTTAGGCACAGTATTTTCTCAACCATATGTAAATTATATCTAACTTGTTATTATTTTAAACACTTTATTTCTGCTCTTATAATTTTGAAAAGTAGTGAATTGATATGTAAAATTATAAAGATATTTTCTTTTTGCCTTAAGTTAAACAGAGTAGGAATTTTCTGTTGATAAACCATGACTACTTTTAAGTTCTTAAGTAACATAAATGTGAAACAGGATTTTCTAGAACAGCGCGCCTCAAACTTTGTTATTTTTTACACATCAGTAAAAAAAAGAACATATATCCCTTGTGTGTACATTCACTTCTTCAAATAGTAACATTTGATTTAATTTAATTTAGTGACACTTACATGGAGCTTACTATATTCAAGGCACTATTGTAAGAACTTTACAAATTTGTGAAATAAGTACTGTTATCCTCATTTCACATAAAGAGAAACTGAGTCATAGAGAAATTAAATAAGTTGCCCAGGTTAGACAGTTGCAAGTAGCAGAGCTAGGTGGTCTGGTTCAGTGTTCATGCCATTAATCAATACACTAAGCTGCCTCTATAATAAACAAAAAATAACTCTAAGGAATAACTGAAATATATTCTATATATTACAAAAAATACATAAAGTAAAAATTAAAAACAATAAGGTGAAGAGTAACTAAATAGTGTTTTACAATATCAGGCTAATTGTAAGGGCTTCACATAATCAATGACTAAACACAAGGAAGAATGTGTACATAAGATATTTTTGTAATTAATGATTATGGATGTAATCCATACTTGAAATTGCTGTCTTGAAAATTTTGAATCTTTTTACCAACTTCTCGTCTAATATAATTAAATCATCTTTCTAGAAATCTTATAATGTAGCTGCTGAAGAACTTATACCAGGAGTAGAACTTGCCATGTTGCCATTTTCTTGGTCAATAATTACATGTGTGTATTGTCTTCAATTTGTGGCATCTAGTATTGTCTTCAATATGTGGTATCTTTGAAGGAACATTTTAAAGCAGTTTGTCCTTCTTGTGAAGTTTAGTTTAGATAAAACTTGACAGTATAATCTGAAAATCCTCCTAACTGGTCTCTTATAAACTGCCATAGATTGTCACCTGCTGAAATCAGAGAATGAATACATTCTGACCATTATCTACCCCTCTGTACCTGAAATGTCCATGCTTCCTTCAGCGCATTTTGTTCACCACATGAGATGTGGAGCCCCTGATATACAAACTGAACAACGATGCCTGTGACAATCCATATATGAAATACAGACTCATGTTATTTTTAGAAAAAATAGAAATGGAAATTCTAATTTTTTTTTTTTTTTTTTACTTTCCCCAAAGGATTGTCTTGTGCTGCTCCTGGGGGTGTGCACATCCTTCTTTGGGTTATAGAACCCTTGAAAGGCAGTTGAAGAAGTCACCTGAATGTAAGAACTCAAATATGAAAATACAACTATAGCTCAGAGAGGCACAGGAGACTTGTAAAAATGAAACTCAGTAGAGTTCTAGCAGAAATTTGGCCTACAAATAAAGATAAATATTATTAACACATTTAAAAAGTGAGAACAGTTTAAGTTGCAGTAGCTCTTTCTGTTAAAATACTTTTTTTCCTTGTTCTGCCAGCCAGTTGTTTCATCATTATGTTAAATCCTTAATCATACCTTTTGGTTGAGGCCTATACGCGTACTGTGAAGTTAATAAAATGGAACACACCCAATTGCTTCTCTCTTTACACTATTGGGCCAGGATCTGTTGCTTGATTCCTTACACTAATGGGCCATGAAATATTATTCTTTTGCTAATTTAACTCAGAGGGGCTATTGGGGATCTGTCTGAAAAGTTGAGGGAGGGATGGAGTGCTTGGATTACAAATTAGCTCACTGAAATACCTGTGATTTTTCCTTGCATACACACAAAAAAAATAACCAATCAACCAACCAACTAACCAGTCAAGAAAGTTGCATGTCAAAAATCTATTGCACAGTTTATTACATCCTCTATGATGCAAAGATATTTTTTGATAGATGTTGATCAATGAAGAATGAGTGGCATAACTGAATAAATTAAATTCACAAATTATACTCTATTTGTAAAATTTATTCATCCTTCATTTTCACTAACTCCTCCATTTTCACTAAATCAAAATTTTCAAGCAATGAGTAAATGGCACAAATATTTCTTGAACATACAGAGTTTAAGACTCTATTTTATTTATTATTACTTATTGTTTAAAGTAAGTCATGCATGTGAAAATAAAATAGCATAATAATAAAAAACTACTGTCCTTGCCTTGACCCTTTAAATTCCCATTCCCTTTCCCCAGAGACAACCATTTTTCTTTCAGTTGTTTCTTCTGGTATTTTCCTCTGTATTAACTGTTGATTTCCCATAAGATAAGGCTTTTTTAACTGTCATCTTAAATTCTTTCCCCCACTTTACTTTTCTGCCCTTCTGATATAATAATATAATATTTTTAAGGATAAATCAATATTCAGTTTTGACTTTATTGACTGTGAAAATATTATATACTACAAAGCCAAAGTGGTACCCTATGTCTGTTTCTTTTTCATAAAACTTTTTTCATTGTAGTTAATAATTTCTTTTTTTCACATCCATTAGTTTTCAGTGTATCTACCATGGATGATTTTTAATCCATTCTGCCACTCTGTGTCTTTTAATTGGATAATTTAATCCATTTACATTCAAGGTAATTATTGATAGGTAAGGACTTACTACTATCATTTTAATTGTTTTCTAGTTGTTCTGTAGATCCTTTTTTTCCTTTCTTCTTCTCTTACTGTTTTCTTTTGTGGTTAAGTGATTTTTCTTTACTACTATCTTTTGATTCCTTGCTTTTTATTTTTAGTGTATCTATTAGAGATTTTTGCTTTGTAGTTACCATGAGGCTTATAAGAAAGATTTTATAGTTATAAAAAGTTATTTTAAACTGATAACAATTTAACTTTGATAGCAAAAAAAGGAAGAAACAAAGAGAAAAAAACTCTTTTTAACTCCACTTCTCCCACACTTTGAACTTTTGATATCACAATTTATATATTTTTATATTGCATATCCCTTAGCAAATTATTGTAATTATTATTATGTTTATTAGTTTTGTTTTATAACCTTCATACTGAAGATATCATTTATACACCTTCATCACATTATAAGAGTATTCAGAATTTGACTATGCAGTTAATTTTACCATGAATTAAATACTTTCAGATGTTTTTGTGTCACTCATTAACATCCTTGTCTTTCTTCTCGTAGAACTCCCTTTAACCTTTCTTGTAAGACAGGTCTGGTGGGGATAAATTCCCTCAAGTTTTTTTTTGTTGTTGTTCTGGAAAAGTCTTTATTTTTTCTTCATTTCTAAAGGACAGATTTGCTGGATATAGTATTCTAGATTGACAGCTTTTTTTTTCCCTTCAGCGCTTTGAATGTATAATCCCACTCTCTTCTGGACTGTAATGTTTCTTCAGAGAAGTCTGATGTTAGGTGTATTCGGACTTCATTATATGTTATTTGCTTGTTTTCTCTTGTTGCTTTCACAATCCTCTCTTTGCCTTTGATCTTTGAAATGTTGATTATTAATATATCATAGGTAGTTTTATTGGGATTGAATCTGACTGGAGACTCTTGACCTTCCCATATCTGGATATTTATATCTTTCTCCAGGTTTGGAAGGTATTCTGTTATTGTTTCTTTAAATAAGCTTTCTTTTCCCTTCTCTCTCTGTACTCCTCTTGAACACCAATGATCCATAATTTACTCTTTTAATGTTATCCTATAAATTCCATAAACTTTTTTCACTCCATTTTTTTTCTTTTTTGTCCTCTGATTGTGTATTTTTTTTTTTTTTTTTTTGAGACAGAGTCTCACTCTCTTGCCTGGGGCGAGTGCCATGGCGTCAGCCTAGCTCACAGCAACCTCAAACTCCTGGTCTCAAGCAATCCTACTGCCTCAGCCTCCCGAGTAGCTGGGACTAC
>CAUYSK010044924.1:0-32695 GCA_963575035.1 Avahi laniger | reverse complement strand
CAGGGATGGTTCAACATACACAAATCTATAAATGTAATTCACCACATAAATAGAACCAAAAACAAAGACCATATGATCCTCTAAATAGATGCAGAAAAACCATTTGACAAAATTCAGCACCCTTTTATGATAACAGTACTTAACAAAATAGGGATAGACACGGCTTGCCTAAAAATGATTAAAGTCATATGTGGCAAACCCACAGCTAACATCCTACTGAATGGGGAACAATTGAAAGCATTCCCGCTTAGAACTGGAACCAGACAAGATTGCCCTCTGTCACTGCTTCTATTCAACATAGTGCTGGCAGTCCTAGCAAGGTCAATCAGACAAGAGAAGGAAATTAAGGGCATCCAAATGGGGGCAGAAGAGGTCAACCTACCACTCTTTGCTGACAATATGATCTTATCTCTAAAAAACCCCATAGATTATGCCATGAGACTACTGGAATGGATAAACAAATTCAGTAAAGTCTCAGGTTATAAAAATCAATGTACAGAAATTAGTAGCATTCCCATACACCGACAACAGTCAAACTGAGAACCAAATCAACAACTCAATACCCTTCACAATAGCAAGAAAAAAATAAAATACCTAGGAATTATTTTACTAAGGAGGTAAAAGACCGGTACATAGAGAACTACAAAACAGTGAGGAAGGAAATATCAGAGGACAGAAACACTTGGAAAATCATACCATGCTCATGGGTCAGCAGAATAAACATTGTTAAAATGTCTATACTACCCAAAGTGATCTACAGATTCAATGCAATCCTTATTAAAATACTAACATCATTTTTCATAGATCTAGAAAAAATAATTCCATGCTTCATATGGAATGAGAGAAGACCCCATATAGGAAAAGCAATCTTAAGCAAAAAGAACAAATTGGGAGGCACCAATTTACCAGACTTCAAGCTATACTACAAGGCTATAGTAACTAAAACAGCATGATACTGGCACAAGAACAGAGACATAGACCAATGGAATGGAACTGAGATCATGGATATAAAACCATCATCATATAGCCATCTAATCTTTCATAAAGCAGACAAAAGCATACACTGGGGAAAAGAATCTTTATTCAATAAATGGTGCTGAGAAAACTGGATAGCCACATGTAGAAGACTGAAACAGGATCCGTACCTTTCACCTCTGAAAAAAATCAACTCACGGTGGGTAATAGACTTAAATCTAAGGCATGAAACCATAAGATTTCTAGAAGAAAATGTTAGAGAAACTTTTATAGACATTGGCTTAGGCAAAGAATTTATGAAGAAGACCCCAAAGGCAATCACAGCAATAAGAAAATAAATAAGTGGGATCTGATCAAATTAAAAAGCTTCTGCACAACCATCACAAGAGCAAACAGACAACCTACAGAATGGGATAAATATTCGCATGCAACACATCTAATAAAGAACTGATAACCAGAATCTAGATAGAACTCAGGAAAATCAGCAAGAAAAATCAAAGAACCCTATCAAAAATGGGCAAAGGACATGAACAGAAACTTTTCAAAAGAAGATGGTCTAATGGCCAACAAACATATGAAAAAATACTCAACATCTCTAATCATCAGGGAAATGCAAATCAAAACCACAATGAGATATCACTTATTTCCAGTGAGAATGGTCTTTATCAAAAAGTCCCAAAACAATAAATGTTGACATCGATGTGAAGAGATAAGCGCAATCATACACTGCTGGTGGGACTTCAAACTAGTACAACCTCTGTGGAAAGCAATATGGAAATACCTCGAAGAGCTACAAGTAGAACTACCATTTTATCCAGCAATTCCATTACTGGTCATCTACCAAAGGAACAAAAGACATCCTATGAAAAAGACATTTGCATTAGAATGTTTATAGCAGCACAATTAACAGTTGCAAAGATGTGAGAACAACCCAAGTGCCCATCAATACATGAGTGGATTAATAAAATGTGATATATGTATATCATGGAGTTCTACTCAGCCACAAAAAACAATGGTGATCTAGCACTTATATTATCCTGGATAGAAGTGGAGCCCATTCTACTAAGTGAAGTATGACAAGAATGGAAAAACAAGCACCACATGTACTCACCATCCAATTAGTATTAACTGATCGACAGTTATGTGCACATATAACAGTGACATTCATTGGGGTTCTGGCACGTGGGAGCGGGGAGGAGGGGATTGGTATATTCAAACTAATGAGTGTTGTGCGCACTGTCTGGGGGATGTACACACTTGAAGTTCTGACTTGGGTGAGGCAAAGGCAATATGTGTAACTTAAACATTTGTACCCCCATAATATGCTGTAAATAAATAAATAAAGCAAGCGTTCAACAGATTTTTTTTTCTTCTTTCTTTCTTTCTTTCTTTCTTTCTTTCTTTCTTTCTTTCTTTCTTTCTTTCTTTCTTTCTTTCTTTTTTGAGACAGAGTCTCACTGTGTCACCTGGGCTAGAGTACAGTGGCACCATCATAGCTTACTGCAACCTCAAAGTCCTGCACTCAAGGGATTCTCCTCTCTCAGACTCCCAAGTAGCTGGGACTATAGGCACATTCCATCACATCCAAATAATTTCAACAGATTTTTTTTGTGAACACTTAATATGTGCCAGACATTGTGTCAGGTGTGGGGAATAAATCCAACAAAGAAGAAAACAGAAAAAAGCCCTTTGTGCATGGAGCATACATGCTAGAGGAAGAAAGATAGACAATAAAGAAATGCAAGGCACAATGTCATGTAATAAATGCTATGAGGAAAAATAAAGCAGAGTGCAGGGCCAGAGACTGGTTAGTGGTGGAAATTAGGACAGTCAGGGACAGCATTGCTGAAGTAGGCAGTTTGTGAAGTTCTGAATATGACTTCACAAACTGTCTTATCTGAGTCTGAATTCAAGCCTTGAATTTATATGGGTAGGTTGATTCAAGTCATGGTATTCTAGATTTGTGCCGAAGAGACGTTAGAGAGTATCTATTGATTTCTAACTTTTTTATATGATAGATATCCTTGAGGGTCTTTCCCAAAATATACAGATACTCCTATGTATAAAATTTCAGCAGCATGCTTTGAAATCATCTTTAGAATCCCTTCTCCCAGTTCATACCTCTGTTCTATTTCAGTCGTTTCTTTTTATTGATACGACATTAAGATTGAGAAAGGCAAAGTAAAAATCGTTCAGTATCACAACTAGTTAGTGGCTAAATAAAATATAAATATAAGATGTATTTAAAATATATAAAGATAAAGATATAAAAACAATTTTAGTCCATAAAGTATTTCTCGGTTGTTTTGTATATGCACTGCTATGGTCTGAGTGTTGGTGTCCTGGCAAGACAGATTTGTATGTTGAAACCAAACCCTCAGGGTGATGGTGTAAGAGGTAGGGCTTTTTGGAAGATGATTGGATTGCGAGGACACGGCCCTCATGAATGGGACTGGTGTCATAAAACAGGCTGGAAGGAGCTTGTTTTCTTCTTCCACCATATAAAGACACAGCGATAAGGCGCCATCTATGAGGACCTGGTCCTCACCAGACACCAAATCCTCCAGTCTTGATCTTGAACTTCCCAGCCTTTAGAACTATGAGAAATATATATTTGTTATTTATAATCTACCCAGTTTATGGTATTTTGTTATAGCAGTATGAATGGATTACGACATATACCATTTTTATTTACATAGAGTAAAACCTCCCCAAGTAGTTTATGTGGCTAGTGTGATTTCTTTTCCTATTCCCTGACCAGAAACACAATATAAATAATGTTCCAAGTATTCCAAATGTTCTAGAAAATTATAGCAGTCTGGTGGCAGGAAAGAAAAAAGCAAAAGAAAGAAATGGAGATCTTGAAGTGGAAAGATTTTCCTTACAGATGAAACTTTGTCATGCATGGTTTCAAAGCATGGTTAGGAACCGATAGTGCCTTTGAAGGTCTCTGAGCAAACAGACAACAGAAAGGCTGGAGATGGGAAAAGTCTGGTCCCTCTTTCACCAGGGACAGCAACTCCCTTCAGATAAAACAACAGTCATCCCCGATCCCACCCCAGTGATTTCCTCTGGGAACATTTTATGCAGAAACTTGGAAGATAAACTTGTCACTTTTGGGAAAATATTCATAGTAGTAACTTATCTTCCCAGCCACACTTCCTTAACAGATGTCTCAACTTTTGGTACTACAAAATAACCAAAAATTTTAAGTAGTAATCATCCACACTGTGGAACGAGTGCCATTTCCAAAATTGGGTGCTGTTTAAAGGTTTCAATTTGCATCTTCATGATTTTTTAATACATCTAGCTTTAAAATCTCAGAAGCCTAGCAAGCCTACTTCCTACAAGCATTGATATTTATTGAATTCATAGGCAGGCTTCTGTTGTTGTTCTCTTAAAGAAACCTTTTCAGTTATTATTGCCCCTTAATGCACTGACAACTCTGTAAGAAGAAATTCTAGCCTTTCGTCCTTTAATCAGTGAAAGGCCTTTCCCTTATATTTGACTCTCCCTTATATTTGACTCTCCACCCGCCATTTTTGGATGTTTCTAGCCTACTTTTTCATCTGTGTACATTGTTACTATGGTGATAGGCACCATAGAAATAGAGAACAAAACAAATATAATAAGCATCTTCTACATAGTTTACAATGCTAAAAAGGGATCTGGGTTTTTCAGGTATGGATAGTACTTCATTGGTGGCAGAAGTGGACCAGCCCAATGGGACGGGGCACTGGGGCTACAGGCTGAATTTGGACCCTGTGATCCTATCGCCTTATACTTTACCAGTCCTTTCTCTTTCCAGGAGCCATGAAGGTGAAGTAGGACCAAAAGGAGCCTGTGGAGAGGATATATTAATAGTGCAGAAATCAGTGCCACAGAAAGTCAACCCATCGCAGAGGACAAATGCTTATGCTGAAGTATATTACATGGGAGGGAATCTTGGGCCAATTTTAATATTCAACAGTCATTAATCCTATTGTTTCATTATGCAGCATTCAACTTAATCTTTCAATAAAAAGTTTACCAACTTAGCTTTCTCCCACTTCAAGGTATTTAGCCTATATTAGATATTTTTTTCATTAAATAAAAATAAATCCTGGTTACTAATAGCTTACAGTATTTGCTCCTGGCCACTGAACTTTTTTTAAATAAGTGGTTAAACAACTAATACACGTTTATTTTGTGCTTATTTTAGAATTACAATTAAATGTGTTCTAGATATAGTGAAAATTAGTGTTTTCCATAGATCCAGAAGTTGTCCACAGTTAGTTTTTAACCTTCCACATGCATTTTCATTCTTTCATGTATTACATCTTCATGTATTGTATTCCTAGATGTCCCTAATAAATTGCCCAAAGATTAAATGAAATATTCCAGTTACTGAATTCCATTTTATGGACAATTATTTTTAAGTTTATCATTTTAAATTCTGTGTTGCTTATATGTTTACAGGGCATGTACAGTTTTAAAGTAAATTAACACAATGTTTTAAAATATAAAGTTATATATGAATCAAATATTTGGAGCTATAAAAGCTGAATAATCCATATGCCTGTTGCATTGTGATATAAGGTCCTGAAATTCCTTCTAGCTCTAAATTCTTATTTCTTTGGCTGTGTGGCTCCTTTCTTTTTGTTTGATTAGTCTGTACTTTGCCAATTTTGTTATCTGCTATAATGGCTCTAACACTGATTTGAAAATATGTTTGAAATCAGCTCCACACTTTGAGTTTTAAAAAACTTGCAGAGTGTATGCCTCCCCACTCAAGTCAGCTTTTTCCCTTTGTGCATGAATGCAAGAACAAGATCACTGGAGTGGGAGTTGGAACACCCCATGCTGAGTCTGGTTCAGCCTCTGCCTGGGATGGCTTGAAGATGCCTTTTTATCCCTGTGAACAGTGTACAGCTTCACTAGGAAGAGCCCAGGAGGCTCAAGAAAGGTTTTGAAGCGGAAGTGATACCAGATTAGTTTTGGGAAATAATACTGGCAGCCGTTTGGAGGATGTTTTGGAGATGAGAGGGATCATGTGAGGAGACTATGTAGGGCAGTGGGATGGAGTCGAGGAGACTAATTTGAAAGAAACCAGAGAAAAAAAGTCATAGGATTAAGTATTCCATTTTATTTTATCACAAAGATCCTATGGTAATTACTTGAATCAAACTGCACTTACTGAAGTTTTACTAGTTCTACTGTAACTTCTAGATTTTCAGTCATTTTTCAAAGAAGGAATGGATTAAGTTTTCAACCAAGTAATTCTGAGGCTTTTAAATCCTCAAATTTCAGCTTACCAATCAGTACATATTATATTAACAAAACCATAAAACTCATAGCTTCTAAATATGGATGTCCTTTGACTAGAAATGAAAAAAGATTTAGGAGTAGTGTTTGCTCTATGGGAATAATAATGACTTCTTTTGCACATGAGTGGTCTGCTGAAACCAGGTAATCCTTCCATGCAGGATAGCTCATTGTCTAAAATTGTGGGCACATAGGGGTAGGTTTCATGGCCTGGGGAGAACAGAGGTTGTGTTCATATTTATGAGAAGTTTACTCTTTCATGGACTGATACCTCCTAGGTAGAGGTAGTTTCCCATCACTTTTGATGTTATCATCACTGTAAAGGTAGAAAGTAAACCAGGTAGAATTATTTCTATATTTATCAGTTAAGAAGCTGGCATTCTGAGACACTGTATAACTTGGCTAAAGTTAAAGCAGATGATAGGGTAAAAGTTCATTCTCTTGGGTCTTTCTGCTGACTTCCACTACACCATGTGGCTAAAGTAACCAGATGCTTTTGAACACAGAGGATTGGCTATACCAAGAGTCAAATTTTCCTGATAATAAAAGAGAGCAACTGCTCTCTTGATATTGACAGTTATCTCGTTTATATTTGTGGATTAAACATTTTTAATGTGATATATGGATTTTGCCTTAAAAGTTGTAAAATTCTGGGAGCATTTGATACTTGGACATAAACCCAAGTCCACTCTCATGTACCAGCAATATGGAACTAAATGAAGTTCTCCTGACCTTGAACATATCTTGCTTTCCTGACTTTTTGGTTTTTTGTTTTCCTTGAAGCTGTACCCACCTTTAGATGAGCGTCTAGAGAGGAGTGTTAGTATCTAGGTTATCTGCTAGGCAAGTGTTTGAACTATGGTACAGTCCTCACAGTGGCTCAGTCTCTGTGCCCTCTGTAGTTCCACTGAACCTCAGCATTTTCAGGGTGGTCCCTCTGCCTGCCCTCCTTCATCTGGAGCACTTATGATTGTAGTAAAATCATTGGGCAACCGTTTGTTTAATCTTCGCTCTACCACCAGACTGTAAATTCATAAGGTAGGGATAGTATCTGTTTGGCGATGTCATTTGTTTTGTCTCCTGTGTTGGTTCTCTAAAGCCATTCACCATGTAATGACCACTGAATGTTTACTGAATGAATGAATGAGTGAGTGAATGAATGCATGCATGTGTAGCCTGTTGTTCATTCCGTTGAGCTAATCTACTTTTTATTTTCCTCAAAGATCTCTTTGAAGATTATTCACAGTGATGCTAGTTTTACTATTAGGAGTTTACTTGTTGTGTGCAGGTTTAAATAAGTCACATAATCCTGTCTCAATGCCTAACCTGTAGAGTAGAGGAAACCTCATGGGGCTGTTGGGAGTTTTAAATAAGATAATTGATGTAAAGCACATAGAAGAATATTTAACATATAGTTATCTCATGATGAGTGTTGGTATCCATGATTATTATATGAGCATATTCAACTACTTCAGCCTCACATTAGCTACTTATTAGAGCCAATTTGGCCTCACACTGGACTTGTTTTGTCTTATCTATAGTGGAGGAACTATTAATGCAAGCTCCACCTGATTGGTCTTTTGTAATTTGTCAGTTCAGTTAACTAGGCTTAAATTTATTTTTTCCTGGTTATTTTTAGAGGCAAATTACTTAATCCTGAAAAATTAGGCTTGCATAGTTGTTAAACACTACAGACAAATCAGAAGAAATTTAGCTGTCCCATGACCAGATTACAAAACCTCTAAATTTTTGTTATATCCTAAAACTTGTTCCATCTTCACCTTCTCTGAAATTCAACCTAATTCAGCAAATAGACAAATAAAACTATGATCCTTCACATTTTTGATGCATATTTTGAGATATGTAGACTCTAACCTTGAAAAATCTTTTATACTAAGTGATCATCATGGGTAAAAATACTCAAACTACTCAAAGTAACATAAGTCTGTAATGTATAAATCCTCATTTTTATTTATTAGAAGTTTTAAATCTTTCTTTTCTGTTGTGCGTGAAGTTAACAAAATCAACCCTAGTAGTTTCCTTATTATAAAGCATTTTATACAAGAGAAAGTTTATTCTCATATGATCTCATTTTTTAAATCCAAATCATGATTTTTAAATGTCTATATATGGAGAACAAGATGTAAGAATACATAGTTATGTGATGTGTACAATGAGGTTTCATGAAAGGGTAAGGGGAATAGAAGGAAGGAAATTATTGTTCAGTAGTTACACTTTTGATTATTACTGTGTTTTTCCTCTCTAGTAACATCTCAGAGATATTAAACGTGACAAAGCCTTACTAAAAAAATGTTATTTCTAAACAAAGTGTTTCCTTCCTTAATGAGATTCCATTTTGGTGCTTTATTGACAGTGTGCTGGGAATTTTGAAATGTTCTCTGTGTCTTTCCGTGATTTTGACCTAATCTCATTTGGATTTACCAGACTCAGCAGCTGTTGTTTTTTATCGACTATTGCTAAGTCATATTAAGGTCCAAAACTGAAAAACCCTTTTTCCTTTGTTGGCCTATATTATTCAGAGGTTTATAAAATTTAAGCCTTTTCTCCAACCCCTGTAATTTTTATTGTAAGAAAATTTACAACGATAGTAATGGTATCTCAAAGGATGCTTTATGTAGGCTAAGCCTATTTACATATCTTTCACAGGATGGTAATGAAGTTTGCAGTGAGCTTTGTAGAACAGTGCTTTCTTGATAAATCCATCTCTCCTCTTTTCTACTAGAGGAAGAAGAGACCTCAATTCCATTGTGATTTAAGTAGTGTTTGGTGTAATATGGAAGATGCTTGCAGTTTGATACTAATTGTTCTTTGGCAAAACAAAATGCAAAGGGGAGAAGTCAAAGACTTTGAGAATGTCCCTAGGAGAACATAAACTCAAAATTATAGCCATTTTATTAGAAAATTCTGTAGTTTTATTTGAAGAAGGAATCAGATGTTGAATTTTGCCATTTAATGATTTAATGTAACATGAATTTCTCTTACATAGCTGAAAAGATATACAACCTTCTTTGTAATACCTTTTTGGAGGTCTCTCAATTTGTCTATTAAAATTATAAAGCAGTGGTTTTTAAGGTCTGAGAGAGACATTAATATGCTCTATATTCCTCCCAGGGTTAGTATGCTAATTCTTAATCCCATCTGATCTCTATACTGTCTCTCATATTCCCTGTTTTCCTGTTGAGAGTTGAAATTTATTTTCCTCATACATTCAGGATTCAAAGCACTAGGTTTTCTTGTTGAAAATGGCCAATCATTTCTGCACTTACAGGTAATGATATGCATCGACAATGTGCCTTATCAATTAAAAAACCATTTTTACACATATAATCACTTCTGATTCTGAGTTTAGCAAGGGAGAGAGGGAGAATGGCTCCAATTAATTCCAATTTTACAGGTGAGCTCAGAGAAGCCACACAATGTTCCCAAAATAGCATGGAAACAGAAGGGCATGTTCTCCATGTTGCATGTTCTCCCCACCCTCCATACTGTGTCTGCATACCCTGTCCTATGCTACTTCCCAAGACATGTCCCACTTAAGGAATTTAGTCAATGTACTACATGAAATTATCGTACCAAATTTTAATAAACTTTATGAAAACACATGGTTTTCTTTTAGTTATTTCCCTACTAAGCATGAATTATTGCACTGTATGTATAGTGAGAGAGGCGTCCTGCTTTCCAGGCCAGTGACATGGCGAGTGTCCAATTTAAGAGATGAGAATGATAGGACAGCAATAAGACAGATGTCCCAAGGAGACATATGACTCACTGACAAATTTGGTGGAAACAGTGTAGGAGGTGAGCCTTGCAGGATGAGATAGGATTTGGAAAGATGAAGGAGGGGGTGGAAGAGAAATGTTTGAGCAGAGATGTGTAGGAAGGAACTTATGCAAGTACTGAAATCATTGTGCATGAAATGATACATCCAGAATTTGCTACAAAACAAACCTGGGCATGGGTGTGATATGAGTTGACCATCGTTGGAGCTGGATAAAGGCTATATGGGGGATCCTTATAATATTGTACTTTTATATGCATCAGAAAATTTTTATAATACAAATTTTTAAGAATAAAAATTGTATATTATGTGTGTTTTGAACAGTAAGTAGACTGACTTATCTGGAATAGAGGGCATGTTCAAAGTTATAATGGGAATGTTGGAAAGGCACTCTGGGTACAAATTTGGTGGTGAGAAGGGGGTTGGTTCATGAATGTACGCGACAGAGTCTGGGCGAGTACTGGTAGACACTGTTCATTAATTGATTGGACTTGACTGTGAACTCAAGGTGGAGCTGCAGTTCAGTGCAGCATCCTCAGCAAGGATGGCCATAACTCCACTTTACCATCTGCTTAGGCACGGCCACATCTAATGCGCCATACCCAGTTCTGGAAGGCACATTTATAAAGAGGGCTTTATGCAAACTGAGTTTCAATGGTGGAATACATGAGGCACAGGAAAGTATCTGACATCTTAGCAATCTTCTTCTTCTCCGAACATTCCATCAACTTATGGTTGTCAACCTAACATGGACATGTTTTCCCTTCTTCCAAGTCTCTGTCCTCCTTTTCAAACTCTTTTTCTCTTGGGGGCCTGAGAATGGGCAAGTAAAAGCAAAATAAAAACATTACTATCATTCCTAGATGATATGAACGTATATAATCACTATGGCATTTTATTTAACCTCTTGGAAACAGACTTTAACAGCAGCCTGAGTTATATACAGAAAGCAGCACTCAGTATAGCTTTCTGAAACAAAGCTCTCTCCCTTCCTGCTTAAAACATTTCTCTACTGTTAAACAAAAAAGAGAAGAGACATATCAGGGAAATTTGGATAGCTCATAATATTAAGGAATTATTTATTTGAATGTGATTCAGTGATATGCTAGAGATGACACAGGTTTGTAAAACTATTATATTTTTAGGAATTTTGCAAGCTAGCTGTTAAACACAGCTGTTAAAAATTAAATCATACAAACTAATAATTAAAGTGTTAAAAGTAAAAGAAATACTCAAAACTTTTACTTCCTTATTATTTTACTATAATTTTTTATTATCTATGCTCTTAAGGTCATTTATGTCTAATGTATCTGCAGAGTGGAAGTACTGTATGGAAGTACTGGTGTGCTACACATCTCTTCTCAACTTTATTCAGTGACATCATGCTGGTAGTTTGAAATTGGCCATGGTGGGAATATTATACCATGGAAAATGGCAAAGAATACAAATCGGGGCCCTTTTTTATTTTCCACAGAGAGCTGGTTGTTAAATATCTAACAGCAAACTACTGGGTATGATTATGATATTTTGGTTATATTTTTTAAAGACTTTCTGTTTTAGAGACATATACTAAAATAAGACAAAGTATGTTACCTAGAATTTGTTTCCAATAATCCAATGAGGGTGGGTATCAGGATTGTTGTATCAGAGTGGTGGGCAAATAGGCTTCATTGTACCACTCTCTCAACTTCTGTGTATGTTTGAAATTTTCCATAATACAAAGTTAAAACAGTAATTAAGGACTGTTACAATGAAAATAAGTGAATCACCTATACCCAGTAGACACAGATAGAAATCCAGTCTGGTACCTGTCTAGTCTTCAAATTTTGACTCCCGTGTTCCTTTGACAAAATCTTATTCTCAAATTTTAGAGCCCTTATTTTGTAAATGATTCACATCATTGAGTTTAAATATCTTTTTCTCATTAAATAAAATCAAGAAATCACTATGTACGGTTTATTATACCCATCAGGGCAAAAGAATTGAATACCACCCTCTCTAGGACACTGAAATGCTTTCTCTTCACAGTGTGGGACAAATTCATTTGTTGGATTGCAATCCTGTTTGCAAAACCGGTAGAACAAATAGAGAAAAATGAATCAAGTTATTGCTCAGAAAGCTACTTGAGGCTACATGACAGCTGTGTACCCTTTAGATTTATTTTCAGTCTGGCTGATTTGAGTCATTGCCCAAAAAAAGGAGTGCTGTCAAGTGAATTGTCTTCTATGCAGATGACAAGAGCCCTTCTAAATATTGCCTTGCCGATACAATTGATATGTTTGAAAGTATTGGCCTATGAATTAAATTAGTTCCAATACAAAGACTTAAAAAAAGCTATAGCCTAACTTATATATTAACTACATTTCACAAAGAGTGCAAAAGCACAATATTTTTTAACATGTATTTAGACATCAAATGGAAAAGTTGTAGCATAAATTCTTTAGAATATATCTTTTTTTTCAAAATTTGAAGTTTTAATTTCTGTCTTAATATGAATTTGGAGTATTGTAATAGTTTCTCCTTGGATTTGATTATGCAGTAATCCATGCAAATTACATCTAGTTGACCATAAAAAAAATTTATGTTGAGTAATGAATGCAAGTGGTTACTGCAATGATCCCATCAAACAGGGTGGTGAGGAAGTTATTAGGTTTTATAATGGGCACAGAGAAGGACAATAGGAACCTTGAGAGGAAAGTAGTCTGTAATGTCTATCTTGTAATTTTAAATTATGTAAGTCTCTGGTCTGTGTAGAAATACAGGCTTAGACAATTCTCTAAGTTTAGCTACATACAAAAAAAAATCAGTTTCAAGCTATGAAAACAACAGATGTCAAACTCAGGTAACCAGGGCTCAAAATACCACAAGGAAGCCTGGGCTAAACCAGATGCTGCAAACAGGAATTGAGATCAGGGAAACCAGAAGTCAGAATAGCGTGGCTAGAAGAAGAATCATCATAACTTCTCCTCCTAAGACACAGGTAGACAGAGCAATCATTTGGACAACCTGGGAGCCTTGATTGACACTTGGCTGTGGTTTTTCTCATTTTAATTCTTTTGTACCAGTAACCCTCCATGTCCTGCTGATACCACTACAATGTAGATCCTGAAAGAATTTCTTTGAGGTATATAAATATTTAATAGAAGTCATAGTTCAAATATAAGGTGGAGCATAGATATGATTGCCAAGGAAATAATCACAGGATTGAGATTATTCACTCAAATATTTATTGTGCCCCCACTCTCTGGGCTAGGTGGTGGGATGCCTCAATGAACCCTCTAGATAGAAACCTAGTGGTGGAGACAGAACATAGGCAGAAATAAGTATGTAGTACATTAAATGGAGATAAATTCTGTAGGAAAAACGTGACTGGAACAATTCTTCAAAATTAAATTCCCCAAGTATACATTTTCTGACTCTATCAAAGCCGGCAAAGAAAGGAGATTGATAGTTATAAAAATATAAAACATACAAATCTGAAATTCCTTCACGTTTCTGTTAACGCTATTGATAGCTAAATATATCCACTGTTTCTAAAAATCAGTAGTTTAGAGTACAAATTGAAGTAGCTTAGGAAAGGCAAAATCTTTTTTACACTAAAATAAAAAGAAAAAATATGCCCTTCTATGAATTATTAAAAAGTTGGCAGTTCATGGTCAGGAAGGCAATGAGCATCTGTGATTGGGAGGCTGGAAGTTATTTAAAAACAAAACCTATTGCTTCCAATTCTGTTCACTTCCAGCTGGGCAGTCAAGAAGTCATTTAAAGAGGTGTTTTGTAGTTGTATACGTGTATGTGCATGTATACTTGTTTTCTAACATACAGACATTATATTATAGTAAACTTGGTTGTCTTGCTAAAAAATTAAATCGTTCCAACTTTAAATGGAGATATTCTGAAAGGAGCGTATTATATAAATTTCTTTATGTGGGAGATGGACTGAGGCTATATTTAGTTCTTTATTTTAAATAACTTATTTTTTTCCAAATCACCAAGTACTAGTCTTTAAATCTAACAATGGCCAGAGTCTTCAGCAAAAGTGAACAACCTAACAAACTCATTCCTATTTTCTCCTCTTCCCAGGGCTCAAGTTTGTCTTTCCAGCTGCCTGCTAGACCTCATCGCCTGGATGGCCCACAGGTACTGCAGACTCAGCATTTTGATAACCATACTCATTACCCTCCTCCACCACTGGGCCTGTGGCCAAAGCTGGGGCGGTCATTTGTCCTTGAGTCCTGGCTCTCCTTAACCTCCGCTCCGCCACCAAGTCCTTCTGATGAGTACCTAAGGCACACTAGAATCCATGCCCACAGGCTATTGTGCAGAGCACCTGCTCGAAAGCGCTTAGAAGTGATGGTGGTGCGTTTGCTTTTATTCCTTCTTCTCTTCACACTCAGTCACTTCTGAGCTCAAGCCTCCTTTCTTGTTTATCCTCTGGACCATTGATCTTTCTGGTTTCCTCCCTGTGTACATTTCTCCTTTCTAATGAGTTCTCCATGCTGCTACCAAAGTGGCAAATTCTAAATTTCTGAATTTAAAATCTGGATTATGCCACTCCCTTTCACAAACACTTTTGGTGGTTTCCGAGCATGGTACCCATGTTTCTATGTGATCTGGACCAAATGGCCTTTCATCTCACCTTCAGCTTCAGGTTCACTCTTGAAAGCAGTTCTTAGTGAAACTTAGCTATGCCCGACCTTTGATAGAGGTATAAAATCTTAATTATGTTAATAATTAGCCTTGATTTGAAATGAAAGAGCAAATTTCATCAGATTGATCATTGGTATTCCATTAAATACCAATTGGAATACTTACTAGCACTTTATAATGGAGCTTTTCAACCCAACTTTACTCCCTTTTTCTTTCCCCGTCTCTCCCACCTGCCAATATTTGTTGCCTTCATTCCTGGTCATTTTCACTGACACTCCCCTGTTCTGGACCCTCACCACTTTGTTACTGAACCACTGCAGTGGGACCCTACCAGGGTCCCTGGCCTTCATTCTCCTCCCTGATCCTGGCCCCAGCTTATCTCCCATGCCACACCATGTTAATTTTTCTGAAATATTTCTTGCATTCTATTGTAGAATCTGTAATGGTTCTCTTTTGTGAGTCAAGTCAAGCCATCCTCCTCATTCTGGAATTTTCGACCCTCAGTGGCCTCACAACCTCATTTATTTGCTAAGTCATCTCCCTCTGGCTGTGAAGATTCTCTCCTCAGTGGTACCTGCTGCCTCATTGCTCTTCCTCACCCAAGACCTCTCTGCTCTTGCCCTTCCCCGGCTGGAAGTCTTTTCTTTGCTCTAGCTCCCACATATCCTAAAGGCTCAGAGGTACCTCATCTATGCTGTTTTCTCCATTCCCTGAACTATAATTATTGCCCTTATGAGAGGAAGCTTTGGATGGTTGGGACAACATAGTGTTTGGTGTCAGTTATAGGAGCAAGCTCTTGCTCACTAGCCATATGTCTTCAGCAGCTTGTTTTTTTCTGAGTTGATATCCTTATCTTAAAACCAAGGGCATGATTTAAATGACCATTTATGAAAAAAATACTCCATAAACTTTAGAGCATTATACACACGTTCAGAGTTGTTCAGCTATACTGTTTATCCATGATTATCTATGATTATCTATTTTCCTGTTCCCTGCTCAATTTGTATATAACATTTACCATCTTCTTTTATGAGTGTTCTAAGGGTAAATACAAGAAGAAGTATACATTTTTGTCCTATTCATCCCATACCATAGCAAATGCTCGATAAATTCTCCCTGTCAAGAGAATTCAATGAATACACCTGTAAAGCATCAGTCTCTGTAGTGGAAGCATGGTATTTGATAAAGTGAGCGAGCAAGTAACAGGAAGGAAAAAGGCTGCCCAGAGAAAAGGGTACTGACTAGGGGACTGGCCGACTTCAATGCCGACTTTTTTATGAATCCACAGATGTACCCTGGGTAAAACCCCTAGACAGGCTCTTCACCCTCTTAACACAATGGCAATAGAGTTGGTTCGCTTTCTTAGGAGTGACGCTGTTCTTGGCACAGCGTAGACTCTCAAGTGTTTATTGAATTCACTAACCACATTATTTGCAAATTTTTATACATGTGTTTATAGACACACATATTCATGCGGATCGATTTATCTGTCACTGCTTGTGCTTAGTTTTTCCCCCTTTTAAGTTCCGTTCTTATACATAGCAGTGTGTCTGTGTCTGCTTCATCCGCAGATTAACACATTCACATTTGCAATTTGTATAGTGTCTAATAGGAGCTACCTGATCACTTGCCAAAGTGATAGATAATTAGGAGCTACCTTCTTATTTATTTAGATTGCAAAGAAATGTTCATAAAAATATTGCACTGTATGTAATATTAAACTTAAATCCTGCTTAAAATAAAAATAAGGATAAAGTATAATAATCAGTAAATGAAAATTCATTTTATTTTTGCATGAATGTCTCCTAGTCCCCTCTCCCATACCCAGCCTCCTAGAAATAAGCGAGATGGTAGTGGAGTCCAGGAAGTGATGATTCTGCTTAGTATCCATCTTGGAAGGAAAACATAAACAGTAGCAAGTTTTGTTTGGTTACACTATCCTTGGACAATAAGAATAATTGTTAGGTACTTATTATAACTCTTACTATGCCTGGATCACTGAATCTTAGTTAAAAAGCAAACTAATCAAACAATAAAATACAGTTTCTGTTTTTAGGGAGTTTATACTTTACAGTAGAGTAAAGGGAATGACAGTAACCACAGCAAAACAATTAAGAGAAATGGGATTTGGTGATTACCTAAGAAGCAAAAGATACATTTTCTCCAAAGCAAGTCATTAAAGGTGGCATTAAGAGTAGATGTACTAGCAGGAAAACGATAGCTTAACCCTGCTCTTGCCATCACCCAGGCAGGTTGGGTGAGTGCTCCCATCTCAGATGAGCCAGCCTGGCTACAGGAAGAGACATTTGCATGGCAGATTGGGGAAATTGCCAAACAACAAAATGAAGACTTATGCTTTTGAAATTCCTCTTATTACTGCTTTAATTAAATTGATGTCTCCAAGGGAATGGATTTTTAAATGAAATTTTAATAGTGCTTCATCTAATTCCAAATGTATTCTTTCAACTTACTCGGCTTTCACAATGTGATCATATTTGGTTTCACTTCCTGGTTGGTCTACATAAGGCTGTTGCTGGGAAATATTTAAATAAAGTATTTATGAGAGAAGAATATTGTTTCATAATGCATGCAAGCATTTTGGTTTGATTTAGAATTAGTTCATGTAGTAATTTTTATAGAAATAAAATTTCTGACACCTAAACTTATAAATCAATTGCTTTAAAAAAAAAAAAAAACCTCTTAAAAAAAACTTCTTTGACACTGAAATTAATTAAGTTGCCTTGTGGTGAAATCATCTCTTCTACAGAACTGTTTCATTAGGTACCAGTTGTGTAACAAATGAAATGTTGGTCCATAATTAGAGTAATTGTAATTTGATTTTAAATAGAGGTTTGATTGCGTGGTGAATGTCATAATGCCTAATAATCTTTCCAATGGTTAAGGGACCAGTATATTCTTAAGTTGATGGTTTGCTTTATGGTATGTTTAACATGGCCAGTAATATATCTGGCACCCTTTCGTGTGTATGTTTTAAATCAGTGGTCCCCAAACTTTTTAGCACCAGGGGCCAGTTTCACGGAAGACAATTTTTCCGGACCGTGGGGCGTTGGGAGGACTGGAGCAGAGGGGGCGGAGCTCAGGCAGTGATGCGAGCGATGGGGAGCAGCTGTAAATACAGATGAAGCTTTGTTCACTAACCCACCATTCACCTCCTGCTGTGCAGTTCCCTGATTCCTAAGTTTTGTGTCATGAAAGACAATTTTTTCACAGATGGGGAAAGTGGGGAGAACAGGGTAGTGGGGCGCTCAGGTGGTAATCCTTGGTCCAGTTCCTTACAGCCATGGACCAGTGCCGGGCCATGGCATAAGGGTTGAGGACCATAGTTTAAAATGACTATTCGTATGTGTTACTGCATTACACAAAATATTGGCTATTAATTCTAAAAGTGGTGTTTTTACTATAAAGCATTTAACTCCACCAAAGTACTCATGTAACTTCTGATCAAAAAAATCATTAATCAAATTTATTTCTCTTTTGAAAAGTCAGTTAAGACATTCAGGAAAAGCTTGCTTCCTCAAAATCTAATTGCTTTGTCCAGTTGCATCATTTGACTGGCTAATTGAGAGTTTAATTTTTTAAAGCTTAATTATTTTTCTGCTTGGAATTTTAATTTTGAAGTCCATTTATGTTTTATTTCTCAAGGTACTCAGACATATACCCTAATATAAAATTGCTTTCAATCTCAAACTCTCTCCAATGAATTCTTCCTGATACGTTTAAATTAATTTCCCTAATATATAATATGTCCTTAAATATATTTTTCCATTATTCCCCTGTTCAGATAGCATCAGTGACTTTCTACCACTTATATCAAGTCTAAATTCCTTTCTTCTCATAAAAATATTTGACTATTCTAAAAGCGATATTTTTTACATCTAAAGCAATAATTTCTTAGATACCTGTTATGTTCTGGGCCTGAGTTATTTCTTGAAGAATTCTTAGCATGACATTTGCAACTTTATTTAATACTTAATCCTAATCTGTTTTCCACTCTTAGCTCCCATTCCCATCATTTTTGTTTCAAAAATTCCACTTCATATGTCTCTTCACCAACTCCTTAAATTCACCATGTTCACCATGGTTTTCTCTTACCTTCTTTATTTATTCCATCCCTCCACATAAAATATTATGTGCCCTGTTATTAACCCCCTTCCTTATCCCTTCACCTGCCATCTATCCAAATCCCATGCATCTTTTTGGTCCAACTCATAACTTCTGTGCAGTGACTATTGTTCCTTTAGCATATATTGCCTCAAGATGCAACTGTATAATCCATTTATTTGATCTTTCTTATATTTGTGCCTTCTTTCACCAAAGCATAAAGTCCTTTTGAGGTTTAAATCTCAACCTTTCCATTGCCTTCATCATCTGGAACAGTGCATTGCACTTGGCAGTGGTCTAATCATGGTTGTTGAGTACACCTCGTGTCAGAGTGCATGCGAGATGTAGTCCTCGTAGGCCTTCTCTTGGTGGCCCATGACTGGCCATAATGAAAGTTGGTAATACACTGGGCCCTCTCTTCATTTCTGCCTCTGTTCAGTGACTAAGTTGTTGTCTTCCTCAAATGGATAAGACTCTGCAATAAAAGCAGATGGTGTTGTCAAATATAAACAGGATAATATTATTTCTTATGTGTGAGTAAAACAAAAAAATAGTAGGAAAAAACCCACGCCATTAGCTTTCTTGGTGCAATCTTTTCACCTTTCAAATTTGGTTGCTAAGAAGTAACCATAGATTCTTCTGCTGTGTACAAAGGAGAAACTTAGGTCACTGGCTGGAGTGTATGTGTGTCATGTAGCTGAATTTGTCACTGAGCTATGACAAAGCCCCACCCTAATTTTAGAAGTCTTGTGTTAAACTTCCAGATGGGGACTGTGTCTTCTATCTCTTGGAAAATCATTAAAATTCTAACACTTCCAGAGAATACATGGTTTCTCCCCTTTGCTAACACCAAGTAAAGCTGCAGAATACTGCTGAGTTCTGAAGCAAAAGCCAACCTAATGTGCAGAAACTATTGTTTCCTTCTGTGGAATGTGGGCATTCTACCTGATCCCTATCAGTTATTTGTGGGTTCTTTTAGAAGCCTCACCTTATTTTATTCTATCACTTCTTTTCCCAGAGCTGCCCCAAATTATTCCTAATGCCAAGGCTGAGCTAAATCCCTCCTTGCTGATCAGGCTCAAATGGAGTCTTCAGTCTCTGCTGAAGAATTCAGGGACCTTTGCATGTCACATGGAATTTGGCAAATTGAAGGCAAGATGGTGTGAAAATTATAAGGTTTTCTGGTTTTGCTCCAAGCAAGGAGGTCTAATTTTAACTTTTTTTTCAATTAACATTCAATAGCAGCTGCTGCATGCTAAGCCCTGGGATGTAATAATAAGCATAATCCATGTAGATCAGACCTCAGAAAGCTTATGGTTTAGTGGGAGAGAAATAAACCCTTAATCGAATTGCCATTTGTGGGTGTGTAGTAAATGTTATGAAAGGAAGGGATGGAGAACTACAGGAGTATGTTGTGAAGTGACCTGGTCAGGGTGTCAGGATGGCATCCTGTAGGAAGTGGCTTTTATAAGTCATTGACTCAGGGTATCCATGACTCAAATGACTACCTTGTTTTGGCCTCGAAGGTGAGCTTGACCTTCTAAGTGAACTACTTGGCACTGTTTCAAATTGCAACCGTTTGGAATAAGAATTAGCCCTCCTATGAGACTGTTCTAATGCAGCGACATGCAGTGTGTTGTATAATAAGAAATATATATTTAGTCTTTGTCCCAAGTTGATGGCACAGAGCTCCTTAAACCCTTGGTATTTCATGATAGGAATGTGCTTTGTTATTCACAGTGAGCCCCTCAACCTTCCCAGAGTTTGTGCTAATGAGGTGAATTATTGTGGGCCCCAGAGATAGCTTCAGGATGGGGGCTGGTCACCAGGAGAATTAGCCTTGTGATTTGAGGGGTGGAACTTTCAGTCTCACCTCTAGGGAGGAGGGAAGAGCTAGAGATTTCTAATCACTAATGGCCAGAGATTTAATCAGTAATGCCTACATCATGAAACTTCTGTAAAAACCTCTAAACAGTAAGGTTCTGGTATCTTCTAGGTTGTGAATACATCAAAGTGCTGGGGGGGTCCTCCTTCCCAACCCTAAATACCTTGCCTTATGTATCTCTTCTATTTGGCTGTTCCTGAGTTGTATCCTCTGTAATAAATCAGTAACAGTAAGTAGAGGGTTTTCCTGAGTTCTGTGTGTTACTCTGATGAATTATCAAACTTGAGGAGGGGATTATGGGAACTTCCAAATTTGTAGTCCAGTCAGACAGAAGTACAGGTAGCTTAGATACCTGGGACTTGCAACTGGACTCTGAAATGAGAGCAGTCTTGTGGAACTCTTAAACCTACAAGTTTGATGCTTACAGGAGGTGGTTAACATCAGAATAGGCTTGAATTGCAGGACAGTCAGTTGATGTTGGAGAAAGTGATTTCAGAAAAAAAGACATCTCACTATGTGTTCACCTGAATGAAACCCAGATGTTCTTCTACTCCACCTTAGGAGCAAATGGCCATCAGTGATTTTACCCACCAGTGGCCAGTAACCAAATTGCAAATATGAAGCATTGACCTAACAGCAAGGTAAATATGGACATTTCCCTGAAGCATAAGTGACGTAGAGCTTGCTCTTTTAAAACTGACCTGTTTCTGTCTTAATGCTCTTGCCCAGTGCTTCATTTCCCACACTTTCCAGAGGAAATAGGAGCTGGAATAGATGAGCAGTGTTGGCCAACTGGAATGTTCTGAAAGGCCTTCTCTGGGTTGCGCAGACAGGTGCGGCTGCACTTCACTGGCACTGTGAGCCACAGACTGTGGGTGTTGTTTTTTTCTTTTTCTTTTTCCAAATCCCCAGCTGACAGACCTTTAATTGGTCCATTACCAGTCCATTATTACGAGGTAGATTTGGAGAACTTTCTACTCAGGTTGTTTTATCACAGTGGAGGAGACTACTGACAGTCTGTGCTTGAGCCACATGTTTACCTGGATTCATGGGCCTCTGAGCCTTTTTGAAAAGTCCCTTTTGTCTTTGTAGTAGGACCTAAATGTTATGAAAGGTCAGTGTCCTTGCAACACTTGCTGTTTTGTTGCCTTGGAACCACAGTGGTATAAATAAAGCTCACTTCCTGGGTTGCTTTGTTTCAATTTAAGATAATGTCCTAAGGCCATCCTCTTTTCAAATCACTTTACCAGCAAAAGAATTAGCTTTCTTTATGGGAGTTCCCCCTTTGCATTTATCTGCCACTTCAATGATTTCAAAGTGCTTCCATGATATTCCTTTTACCACGAATACCAACTCTTAGGCCAGTATGATTGTCTGTATTTTCAAGCTGAGGAGATGGAGGCCTAGACTGGGTGAGTGATTTAAGCCCATGCCATGGTGGGTACAGGCCTGGGACTCAGGCCAGTGCTCATTTTCCACATGCTACCATGGAAGCCAGCCCCTACCTCTCACTCCAGCCAGTGGGAAAAGTGGAGAAGCAAAGCGAGACTGTACTTGATCAACAAGAAGGCCCCTGGGGATTGGAGGAACAAATGATATAAAAATAAGTAAATAAAAGTTAGGCAGTTTGCACTTACCTACAGCAGCTCCAGAACGTTTACAGGAAACAGATCAGCAAGTGCAGCAATCTCTCTGTATGCCCAGGACTGGCCCCCATAGCATTGACTGCTGCTGACCAGGAAATGGAGATAACTTCTGTAAAAATGCCCAGTATCTGCAAGTATAGACACCAATGACCTGTGTAGATAAAAACAGAGCTAGAGGCTTTAAAAGTTTCTTGCCCTTACAGAAGTGGCCCCAGCTGTACAAGAACCCCTGAGGCAGGCAGCATGATGAAGTGAGAAGAGGCCACACCTAACTTGTGAGGCTGAGTCAGTGCCCACAGGGAGCCGCATGTGAAGCATCCTGTCTTCCTCTTCTAGCTGTAGCCAAGTGATCAGTGATCACGGTGATCACAGAGTACAGTATCCAGTCTGCCCTGCCTTTGGGGGTCAAACCTTAGCATTCCTGGGAAGGAAGTAGCAAGAGCCAATAAAGTAGAAATCCAGAGGGGCTGGAGATCAGTGCTTGCCATCACTTTCCATTGCCAGCCTCTCCACCCCCGGCCTTCCCTGAGACGTTTTGTCTTTACAATTACAAAACAACAGATCAGGAGGTGATATGCTTTAGAATGAGCTCTCTGGCTGCAGTATGGAAACAGACTAAGGAGGCCTAGAGAGGAGGCTATTTCAGTCCTCATCAAAGATGAGGCAGGCTCCACCAGAAGCAATGAATGGCAGCAGGATTGCAGAAGGGGCTGGTTTAAGAAGAGAAGCACTTGATTTGAGGGAGTAGAGGAAAAGAAAGTTTCTGGGTTAGGTGTCTGTCCTAGTCTGTTTGTGCTGTTGGGTAATTATAAATGAAATGAATATATTTTTCACAGACCTAGAGGCTGGAAAGTCCAAGATCAAGGCACCACAGATATGGTTTCTGGGCCTTGAACACTGTGTCCTCACCTCACCAGGTGAAGGAGCAGAAGAGCAAAAGGAGATGGAAGGGGAGAACCCACACCCTCAAGCCCTTTTGTAAGGCACTTAATCCCATCCATGAGGTCAGGGCCCTCATGGCCCAATCACCTCCTAAAGGGTCAACCTTTTAATATTGTTACACTAGGGATTAACTTTCAACATAAATTTTGAAGGGGACACAGACATTCAAACCATAGCAATGCCTTAGCCCTTGGTGTTGCTATCAACCTGAGATGCAGGGACCCAGGAAGAATAGTTTGGTGTCTGGGTATGGGAGGAAACGGTGGATGCAGTCTGGGACCTGCCGAATGATGTGCTTTCACATACCTCAGTACGTAGCCAGGAAGATATTTGGGCAGATGATTTTGATGCTTAGGGTTAGGGAGCTGGGCTCATTATATACACAGAGGTGGTAGATGAAGGCTTAAGAGTAAAGGATGTCACCTGAGCAGATCATGTGCATGAGCAGAGAAGCTATAGGCCCAGGACCAACCCCCAGTGCATAAGGGGTCGGTTAGTATAGGACCCTGCCAGGGTCCCAGCTCCCTTTCTACCTTCATTTAAAATTCGTGCTTTCATTATATGCTTGACTTGATGACCTTCTTCTCATATTATAACCAACTTTTACTGCCTTTTCAGTGAGACAGATTTATCAGTTGCCAATTGTAGACCAATGCCCTGTTGCTCTAAGAAAATATACACCATTCTCCTTCTAGTTAATTCTTCTCCTGGTGCTGTCACTTCTCAAAGCCCTGCCCAGTTCTCACCACTCCAGAGGAGTCTTTCAGATTCTGTATTCCCCAGTGCCAGCTACTATTAGTCAACTCACAGGCTAGTGGGATGCTGTGGAAGTCGAGAGTCTGTTGATCATTTGTTCTCTCTAACACTACAAGTGAAGAAAATCAGGTCAAGTGAGGTGAGATGACTTGCCCAACATTATGCTGTCAGTTAGAAGCAAAGTAAGGAGCAGAACCTGGGTCTCTTGACACCTAGTGGGGATTCTTTCTGTGAGATCACACTGCTCCATGGTCTCTATTCTTCCTTATGTCTCAGTGATGGTTACTTTCCTTCATTTGAATATCTAAGCACATTACTACATCCCCTTCATCTTCTAATGTAGCAGCTATTTCTCTATTATTAAATTAACTCTCATTTGATATGGCTTTTGATATGTCACTTGATATACCTTTATCCACTCATGCTTTGGGTGGGCATTTCCACCCCTCATATCCAGAAACTAAGGAAGTAAAGGAAGGAAATCCTACAAAAATCAGTTTGTTATTATGAAAGTCTCAGGGATGGATGGCGGATGGATGGATCGATAATCTATTTATTTCATGTAAGCACCCAGTAAGTAGGTCTGCTATCACTAACGCCAAGGATTATGATTGCTCTCCGTGTAAACATTTCCCAACACAGGCACACAATCTCTCTGGACTAACACCCACCCATCCTTCCCCCTTCCCATCCTCCTCCTCCCCTTGACCTACCCTATTGGCTGTCCTTGATTCCTTCTGGTGGATTGACCTCTTAATAAAAGAAGATTAACAAGAGGATCAAATACTTAGCACATTCATTAAATTATTACCGAATTTTGTAAACATGCTCGTGCTTCAACAGTTATTTTAGGGGGAAAAAAAGATCTCACATGTGCACTAACCACAGTAGTCACTAGAAGATTTTTAAATGTCCTAGCTTCAAATATTGCTATTTATCTATAAAGAAGACTTAAGCCTTTTCTGGAAAAATTTGGGAGATCATATCTCACCTACCCTTCATCTAATTCAAGATAACAAACAAAATTGATTATTGAATATTTAATATAGTAACCTATGAATTATGAACAAAGTGAATTTGACACATTAAAATATCTTTGTGTTGGTATGTTTTCTAGTACATGAAAACTCACTGTGTATTTAATTTGCATAACCCATTTATGTTCATTTTGAAGCAGTAAGAATGGTTTGCATGAGTATAGGTTTTTTTGTGGTAAAATATACATAACATAAAATTTACTATTTTAACTATTTTTAAATGTACAGTTCTGTGGCATTAAGTACATTCACACTGTAGTACATCCATGATTATAGATTTTGAGACATGGCCTTTTGCTTGGGTGACATTGGTCATATCTGACTTGTCTGCAGTATGAATCTTGACTGGGATGATAGGCACTGCATCCAAAAGTGGAGATTACCAGCACAGGTTAACTTCTTTAAAATGTTGCATCACACTATATTGTTTTGGCTCCACATCACTTTGTCTTCCTTGTGGGCCATAAAGTAAATGATTGAGGAAAGTGACATTTGTATTTCATAATTCTCCATAGTAACTAGAGTCATGTGATATATTGCAAAATTTGGCATGGAAATCACTAACTTCAGTAGATAACCAAACCCCCTAATAGCAAGTCTGGTTTCTGTTTATAGGACCATACACTAAAGTCAACCTTTAAAGGGTTAATTTTAGATAAAGCTACTACTGTGTTAATAAATTACCACTTCGAATCCTTATTTTGTACCTGCTGCTGTACTAAGCATTTGATTTATAGTTACCTTATTTAATTCTTAAAACAACTCCATTAGACAGAAACCATTATCTCTGTTTTGCAGATGAGAAGATTGATACTTATCTAGGATCAAGCAGCATATGGTAAATGACGAAGTCAGAACTCAGTCATAGCCATTCTGCTACCCTCCCTTCAAGTGTCTCAAATTTCCATCAGGGCTTTTGGACTAGGCCTAACAAAGTAACTAACACATCGAAGGCATGTGATACTTTTTTTAAGTCATTCAAAAAGAAAGTCACATATAGGTGATATAGTATTAATTTATTTTTAACTACGTTTTACTAGGTGTATATCAGGAAGAAAAGCCATGTAAAAACATTACCATTTAAATACAGATGAAACCTGGGTTATTCAACTTGTTATTCAATTGATGGGTTAATATTTCTCTATAAGAGCTGACACAAGCAGGATGCATCCTTGCTCTGCCTAGGTATCATGTCGATCTTAATTATTTAATAAGCAGAGAAAGTAAAAAAAATAAAAATAAATAAAAAAATAAGCAGACAGGGTAGAGGAAGCACTCGTTGATTCTGTTTCACTAGGTAGAATACTGAATAATGAGGTAGGAAAACAATGCAGATCTCATTTTTAAATTGTCATCTTAGGTTTTCTAAAAGATAGATAGTAGCTTTGAAAAGAAGAGATGTCACATTCTATATAAAACTCCTTTTTATATAGCTCTTTGGAGAGGCCGCGTAGCATATGGCTCTTAGTCAAAGCTGGTGTGAGTGCTGGGTTTGCATGTGAGCTTCATGGAGTTTCTTCGTTTCCCTGATAGTCAACTTTCTCACCTTTAGAGTGGAGATAATAATACCTACCTCCCCAAGTGCCCAGGAAGTGTTAGCCTTCCCCTTTCTGTCTCCCACCACCCATTTCCATTCAGCTAGTGATTTCTGAGACTCCGTTGAGTGTCAGGTCCTTTCCTGTACACTCAAGTCTTCTAAGAGTTCAGAAGCTGAGGCAAAAAGGCATCGAACCAGATATGGGTGATGCAGTTTAATGGAAGTAGAATAGAACTATCAATATTCCCTAAATGCTAAAGAAGCACGAAGTAAGGGGCAACTACTTGTTTTGGAGGCAAGTAGGGTAGCAGTGTTTATTTTAAACATCTTTTGTGTTTAATAGTCATTTAATACTGAACATTAGACCTTTTTATTTTGGGGTCAGAAATTAGCTTGGGGTAGAAACACTAGGCTGATTCTCAATGCATGACAATGTGATTTTTCACTGGATTAAGAATGTGTTATAGCAGACGTAATATTCTTTACAGTCATCACTATCAGAAGTTACTAGCTTTATGAGACTGAAACTATCCAAGGACGTGTACTATTGTCAGCTCGATCACAGCCCACAGAATTGTGAAATTACAGTATTTATGAAGCACCTAATATGTGACAGGCCCTAGGGGGAAAAGAAGGGTCTTTGCCCTCCAGAGTTCATGGTCTTAGGGAAAAGCAGACAGGGCAAGCGGACACAGAACAGCATGACGCACGACATCCTTGGGTGATGACTTGATAATTCCATTGCTCCCAGCATTATTCCTGTCGTATCATACTAAGGATAACTTGGGCAAAAGAATAATTGTGAAATCATAATTCAATAAGCTATTAAGGTCATTTTAGAATGCTGTGGCATTTATCCAGTGGGCTATCACTGATTTAAAATGACTCACAGTCATTATGATGCGGCCAGTCATGCTGAATTTGACAGCAGTTCTCCATTCAGATTTGTGAGATGTCATGTTTGGTGGGTACGTTGGCAAGTACAAATTTTTCTGCTTCCTTCCTGAAGGGGTAAAGGCTTAGCCTCTGCTTCTGAATCTCTGTGCCTGCCATGGGGTGACGGAAATGCCTAAGGCTCTGTTCCTACCATTTGCTCTGCCACTCCTCCAGACCCACCATGTGTGTGCACCAGTTTTGTTTACAGATCCTTTCAAGAGCCAGGCCTCCAAGGCCGGGCGCGGTGGCTCACGCCTGTAATCCTAGCACTCTGGGAGGCCAAGGCAGGCGGATTGTTTGAGCTCAGGAGTTCAAGAGCAGCCTGAGCAAGAGCGAGACCCCATCTCTACCAAAAATAGAAAGAAGTTAATTGGACAGCTAAAAATATATAGAAAAAATTAGCCGGGCATGGTGAAGCATGCCTGTAGTCCCAGCTACTTGGGAGGCTGAGGCAGAAGGATCGCTTGAGCCCAGGAGTCTGAGGTTGCTGTGAGCTAGGCTGACACAACGGCACTCACTCTAGCCAGGGCAACAAAGTGAGACTCTGTCTCAAAAAAAAAAAAAAAAAAGAGCCAGGCCTCCTCCTTTGTACCCCTGGTTCCTACCTGGGTGGTGAAACCTAATCTGGTATCATTCATTCACTCAACAATGATTTCCTAAATATTTGTGGTGCTGACAGAGGCAACAGTGAGAAATGGAGGCACCCTAGAGGGGCTCAGCATTTGTTACTCTGGGCTCTGGGCACACTGTGGATTTGGTGCCACATCAGACTGTTAGTCTTTAAATGTTCATATTTTTAAGAGGAGAAGCCAATGTATGGGGAAAGTGCAGCAAAAGAATCCTGCTCTGTCCCCCTTTTTCCCAGAATCTCAATTGCCCAGGAGGAAATAGCAGTCAGAGTCCTGATCGTCCCTTCCAACCACATTCAGTACTCTCCCCGAGAAAAGCTCTGATGGATACTACTTTTGTTTAATCTGGTTAAGTTTCCAGAGATGTTTTAAACACTCTATTGATGAATCAGTGTGTGACAGCTGCCATAATCTCCAGGACCTTAATCTAGTCCTGCACAGAGACACCGTGATAGATTCCTGGGATACAGGTAAATAAGATACTGCCCTGGCTCTCAAGGAACTTGGGACAATACCTTTAACACATGCTGTAGAACAGTGTAAGAGAAATATCAGTAAGCATGTTCTAGGAACACAGATGAAGGGGCAGTGAACTCAGCCAGTGGCCATTCAGGCAGCTCGTGGAGGTGATTCTGCTTGATCCCAGAGTGGGACAAATGATGAAGTATAATGTCCCTCTTTTAAATCCATCTCTTCTTCATAGTTTTGAACTTTTCAAATTGATGAAATGGGGGGCTTTAATTTTATGTAACCTAAAAGCCTTAAACTTTACAATTGCCTAAGGCGGGGTGAATGAGTATGATATTGCAGCGATTCCTGCTATAGCTACAAAGTGATGTCCCGTGACTGTGCCTTTAACCTAATAAAGGTCCTTTGACCAGAGATTCTTCACTTCTTGCTACACCTTTCCTCTGAAGATTTTATTTACCTATCACTAAATACAGCCACCCCCAACCTTTTTGGCACCAGGGACCAGCTTCATGGAAGACAATTTTTCCACAGACTGGAAATGGGGGGATGGGGTGTCGTGGGTGGGTCGGAGGGGGGCAGGCAGAGCTCAGGCGGTGATGTGAGGTCCATCTCCTAACAGGCCACAGACCAGTAATGGGCTGTGGCCTGGGGACTGGGGACCACAGCAGTAAAAGGTAAATGCACCCAAATGGAAAACCATTATCAGACTCCAGAATTGTGTAGTAGTTCTTTGCTTTCCTACAAAGGAGTTTGTTTTGTCAAATGCACTATCTCTACTGACCAGAAGGAAATAAAAGCATCCAGACCTCTCCATTTTCAAAGCAAAAGCATTGGAGCCTTTTATATATTGTTCTGTCAGAAAGCTGATTGTTGCCTTATTGTTCTCTAATCCTTAGTCACTTGGGAGTATTCCCTTCTGTGTCCCTCATAGGGAACCTTCTGAAAGGAGCTCTTATTTGAGGAAGAAGGGGCTTCTCAGTGTTATGCTTGCTACCTCCAAATCTTCCAGAATATCTTTTTTTAGGTTATCTTGGAATTGATTATGCAAGTTAGAATACACGTGTCTTGTGTCCTGCCACTGGGAGAGAAAATGTTTTTGAGGGCGTGGGCATAGCTAGTTCTGTGATGCTCATTAGCATGGCAAGCTGGAGAACCACTGACGAAGCCGCCTGTCTCAGCAGCTGGGGCTGTCAGAATTGCTGTGACAGTCTTTGTCCTCTTTTTACTCTGCCTAATATGGACTCTTTGTTCTATTCTAAGAAGCGCTGCCATTTAGTATTTTCACATTTCGTTCTTTCAACTTGGTGCTTCTGTGTTCTGCTGAGGCAGAAGAAAAGCGGTAACTTTCACTACAGTTTCTAAAATTAGTTTGAATGATTTGGTTTTAGCCTGGATAAAGAAACTCAGCTACATTTTGTTATTTCTTTTTTCTTGACAGCAGTGGCTTTACCCTGAGTTGACAAATTGTCATTATGAGAGAGCTGTCATTAAGTTCTACATTTGTATCTTCTCAGCAAAATATTCTTTTAGTTTAGGTAAATGTTAAATAGAAAAGAGGAATGAAACTTGTTAATAAGCATGCTGAAATAAGTCAGCCCAACTCAAAGAAATGCAAAATAAAGCAACAAGATCATTTTTTCATGTATGGAATTAGCAAAGTTTTTTGTTTTTTTTTTTTGAAATGAAGATTCCTAAATCTGATGAGGTGCTACTCATGTATTGTTTACAGGAAAGAAAATTAGTATAATATTTTTGGGAAATAATTTGATACTATATATCAGAGACCCTAAAATGTTCATACTCTGTGACCTAATACTCGTATTTTGGAAGTGTATGTAAAAGATACCACATGGCTCACGCCTGTAATCCTAGCACTCTGGGAGGCCGAGGCGGGCGGATTGTTTGAGCTCAGGAGTTCGAGACCAGCCTGAGCAAGAGCAAGACCCTGTCTCTACCAAAAAAAAAGAAAGAAATTATCTGGATAACTAAAAATATATAGAAAAAATGAGCAGGGCATGGTGGCGCATGCCTGTAGTCCCAGCTACTCAGGAGGCTGAGGCAGGAGGATTGCTTGAGCCCAGGAGTGTGAGGTTGCTGTGACCTAGGCTGATGCCATGGCACTCACTCTAGCAAGGGCAACAGAATGAGACTCTGTCTCAAAAAAAAAAAGTTACCACATGGACAGAGTACAGAGATGTTTACATCATTATTAGTAATAAAGGAAAACCTAAGATTCCATAGGGAAATGATTTTATAACGTAGAACATATCCATGTATGAATTATTATGCTCCCATCAAAAATGATGTTTGAAGAGACTTCGTAATAACATTAAGAAAGCCCATGAAAGAGGCAAAAGCTTGTATCACTATTGCACCAATGAATTTTACAGTGGCATAATTGTATAAAACTAGCAGATTAGCAAAAAGAACAAAAACTGTCCCAAATATTAAGTCTTTTTTCGTGTTTCTGCTATTTAATTTAAGAAGCATAGATATTTTCAATTTGTTTTTCTGTCTTTTATTTATAAAATCCATGGTCCTCAGATATAATGCTTATCTCATTCTCCATTAAAAGTTGAATGTTCCTATTTTGTACCTTGTCAGTTACCTTTGTGATGAGATTAAATTGATAATTTGTGACAGTGATTTTTATACCTCCCTGATTAATAGAAAACAACTTTTATGAGAAGTCGGAAGGTGATCTCTTAATACTCATTTTTTTAAATTACCTTTTTTATATTTCATAAAATTATTGTATCTGTTGGAAATTTTAGAACTGCATAAGTGGATAAATTATCTTGCAGTCCTGTGATATGTAAAATATAACAATATGTTTATGATTTCTCTTTAGGAATTTTTCAAATCGAGACTAATTGCAGAGTTTCCAGTTGACCAGCATTCTTAGGGTAAGATTAACATCCTGAATTGTGAACATATGGTAAAGATGTGTTGGTAGCTTGGGGCAAATAAATACTGAATACTTAGTATGTAAAATTCGAGTAAAATCTTTTTCATTTTACAGATGTTTTGAGTAAAATCTTTTTGAGGTTTTCAAACCAGCTAATAAACAGAAAATTAAATCTGTATACATTTTAGTAAAAATGTCATGCTCTTATCCTTTGTGGGATTTAGTATATAGTTCCTATATACTAAAAATATACAAATACAAATATATATGTATCATATTTGTCATTTTTTAACATTAAAGATCTAAGGAATATAATAAATGGCCATGAGACACTAATGTCTATATCTAATGTTCCTAATTTTTGTTTAAGGTAGCATTTTTAATGCTTAGAATTAGTTTTGCCTTGTTACTATTAAGTAAAAGATGGCCACGCTTTCCTTGAGTAGGTAAGTCAGAAATAAACACACCCTTTGCTCTGTTGCTTGCTGCAAACATCGTTCTTCTTGTATAATTGTGGAAGATTAATCTTAAGTTAGCTCTATGGTAGCACTTTTGATTTTGACACAATCAATGATGAATTTGTATACTGTCTTAAATAGCACAACTTTCTAGTGTTGTGAAAGCAGGGAGTGTCTTAAAAGCGTCACCCATACAAATCCGATAAAGGACTGATAACCAGAATCTACTTAGAACTCGGGAAAATCAACAAGAAAAAATCAAGCAACCCTATCAAAATGTGGACAAAGGATATGAACCGAAACTTTTCAAAAGAAGACAGAATAATGGTCAAAAAACATATAAAAAAATGCTCAACATCTCTAATCATCAGGGAAATGCAAATTAAAACCACAATGAGATATTACTTATCTCCAGTGAGAATGGCCTTTATCAAAAAGTCCCAAAACGATAAATGTTGGCGTGGATGCGGAGAGATAGGAACACTCATGCACTGTTGGTGGGATTGCAAACTAGTGCAACCTCTGTGAAAAGCAATATGGAGATATCTTAAAGAGATACAAGTAGAAGTACCATTCGATCCAGCAATCCCATTACTGGGCATCTACCCAAAAGAGCAAATGATGCTGTATAAGAAAGACA
>CAUYSK010044923.1:0-22368 GCA_963575035.1 Avahi laniger | reverse complement strand
TTTTTAAAAAGTTAGTGACAATGTTGAATCTGGAACCATATTAATGAATTTTTCATTTCTTGTTACCTTAAAATCCGTTGGTTTATCTTGTACTTAGGGTACATCTTTTACCTGGTTATGATTTTGTAACATGTATTATTTCTTTTTTTTTTTTTTTTGATAAAGAGTCTAAATCTCTTGCCTGGGGCGAGTGCCGTGGCATCAGCCTAGCTCACAGCAACCTCAAACTCCTGGGCTCCAGCAATCCTACTGCCTCAGTCTCCCAAGTAGCTGGGACTACAAGCATGAGCCACCATGCCCGGCTAATTTTTTCTATATATATTTTTAGCTGTCCAATTAATTTCTTTCTATTTTTGGTAGAGATGGGGTCTCGCTCTTGCTCAGGCTGGTCTCAAACTCCTGAGCTCAAACAATCCGCCTGTCTCGGCCTCCCAGAGTGCTAGGATTACAGGCGTGAGCCACCGCGCCCGGCCTCTCTTCTGTATTTTTAAAAGAATGATTTTTCTCTCGAAAGATGTCTTCCTGGAGAATTCCCAGTCTAATGACATGTCCGTCTTTATCCCTTACATTCCACCTCCCTTCCTTATTGCTTTAGGAAATCATCACCCTTGAACTTGGATGTATCAGAGTTTTTTAGAAATAGTGGAGATTTTTGGCTTGCAGAATTCATGGATTTATATAGTTGTAGGTTGTCTCGGAAATTTTTCTAAAATATATCTAAGAATGCAGAATATTTGTGTGTGTGAGCTTTGGGATAATTTCCCCCCATCTTTTTCCTTTATCCTTGAGAAAGGATATTTGAAATGTTTAACTGGGTCCTGTAATGAATGCTTGCTAATACGAAACCCACGGGAAAACATAGTTGGAATTGACAATTTCCTCATTCAGCTAAAACTCTAAGATTCAGGTTTTTCTCCTTCAAAGCTAAACATGTGGAACTTCCTCCTTTGGCATTCATCACTCTCAAACTCCCAGATAAATTCATTTTGTTTCTTGGTGCAAAAGTCCTCAACACTCAGTGAGAAGGTCAAACCTTTCTAAGTCATATCTTCAATGAAAGTCAAAAAACCTCAATCATCTCATTCTTTTTATGATATCTGATAGTAGGCAGGAATTGCTTCTTCTAGACAGGAACCTTGCCTGTCCTGTTCATTGCTGTATCCCTAGCACCTGGAACCATGTTTAATAAGCATGAATTTTACAGATGAGGAAATAGATGCTCAGAAAGATTTAAATGAGTTGCTTAAAGTCACACAGCTTGTGACTCAGCAATTCCACTTCTGGGTATAGAAACAAAAGAATTGAAAACTGGGTCTCAAAGAGATATTTGCACAACCGTGCTCATAGCAGCATTATTCAAAACAGCCAAAAGGTAGAAGCAACCTAAGTGTCCATCAGCAGGTGAATGGATTAAGAAAAGGTGGGATATGAATACAATGGAATCTTATGCAACCATCAAAAGGAAATTCTGACTTATGCTACAACATGGATGAAACTTGAGGACATTGTGCTAAGTGAAATAAACCAATAACAAAAGATCAAATACCACATGATCCCACTTATACGAGGAATCTAGAGTAGTCAGACTCATGAAGGCAGAAAGTAGAATAGTAGTTGCCAGGGGCTAGAGAGAGGGAAAATGGGGATTGTTTAATGGATATAGAGTTTTAGTTTTGCAAAATAAAAAATAGTTCTAAAGATGGATGGCAATGATGATTGTACAACAATGTGAATGTAATCAATAACACTAAACTGCATACTTAAAAATGGTTAAGATGATACATTTTATATTATGATGTATTTTGGTGAAATTAAAAAAAAAGTCACACAGCTAGCACATGACAGATTGATAGAACCTGCTATTGTCTGAATTTGTGCGTGTCCCCTCCAATTCGAATGTTGAAATTAATTACCAATGTGATAGTATTAGGAGGTGGGGCCTTTGGTGATTATGTCATGAGAGTAGAGCTTTTGTGGATGAGATTAATACTCTTCTTGCCCCTTCCACCCACCAGGTGAGGGCACAAGAAGAAGACAACATCAAAAGCCAGAAAGTGAGCCCTCACCAGGCACCTAATCTCATGGCGCTTCGATCTTGGACTTCCCAGCCTCCAGGAATGTGAAAAATAAATTTTTTCTTGTTTATAAGCTACCCAGTTTATAATATTTCTTTCTTTTTTAAATTTCAAAATATTAAGCAGGTGGTAAAAATGTTTTTGGTATTTCTTTATAGTTGTTTAAATGAACTAAGACAGAACACAAGCCCAGTCTCTTAGATTCCAAATTCCAAACTCTTTTCTTCACAGCTGCCTGCCATTTTTGATAGTTAGGTGGGTTTCTCCCTAGCTCACTTGGTAGGGAGGAAAAGCATCAATGTGATCACTTAACATAATGACTTCAGAGATGCCGGGACAGCTCTGCCACACATAAAAAAGGAGCTCTCCTAATTAGCTTGAGGTTGCCTGACATTTCAGTGTTTTACTGATTCTCAGATTTGGCAGCACATGGGATCACCAGAGGAGATTAAAAAAATCCTGATGCCTGGGTTCGGCCTTCCCTCAACCCCAGATATTCTGATGTAATCCAACTGGGGTGTGCACTGAGCCTCAGGATTTTTAAAAGCTCCTGGTTCAGATGCAGCCAAGGACTGCTCTGTTAGGAGACACATGTCTCAATTCCTGGTAGAACAGGGGACCTCTGTGCAACAGAACTAGAGATTTCTCAGATCACAAGCACTGAGCCAAATTGTAGTCCTAGGCATCTTATTCTCAGCTCTGGAGGAAAGTTCATCAGATCCTTTCCTGAACTTTTGAGAGGGAGGAGGAGTTAATGTGACATGTTTAAAGCAAGGGCCCTGAAGTCTGCTTGCTGGGATTGGAATTTTAACTGCATCACCTGCTATCCATGTGACTTCTGCCTAATTGGTTAACCTCTCTGAGTCCCCAAATGGACATGGTATGGTTTCTCACTCACAGAATTATTTAGGAAATGGATGAGATAATTCCTCCAAAGCACAGTATCTAACAAAGGCTAAAAACTTAATCAGTTTTGCTACTTATTGTGAAAAATTCTAATTCTTGATGTCTGGTGGTGTGTTTTTTTCTTTTTGGGATGAGATAAATTTCTTTAACGTGATACTTAGGTCTACTCTGCATGGCATATACTGTTCTGAGTTTCTGAAAGTCAAAGGGCGGTGATGGGCTGGAGAGATTGGTGAAGGGAGGTGTGTGTGTGTGAAAATGGAGAAAATAGAGCAAGAAGGGATGGTCAGACTACCAAAGGCATTTACTAAAAGGAGATAATCAGGAAAAATTTTTTGACTTCTGAACTTGACACCAGATGGAAACTGAAGCTTCAAGAAAAGACCGGAAAGCAAAGATTTAAAGCATCCTTAGAAGGGAGAAGGCTACCACCCAGGGATGGAAAGAACCTTGGCAAAAGAGATGGAGAGAAGAAAGAATGAGCCTTGGAATCAGCCAGAAGGAAAGAGGATTCAGAGAAAGACCATGAAGGCCAACACTTCAAAGATTTATTTATTTTTTTTAATGCTACTACATGAAAAGTTAAATTTGGAAGAAAAACATGTTTGGGTTTATATTCTGAATCATTTTGCAAAGGAAAAAAGCCCATCTTTGAACTGTGCATAGGAGCTATAGAAATTCAAGGCTGCACTATGATGAATCCAAATTCACCACGACATCATCTTCCAGACTTGATGGCTGCCTGGGCTCCTCTGTCTACCACTCCCCTGCACCTCCCACCCTCAAGTCCAGTGTCATACCCCCTGCAGTGGGGAGGAAAGACTGCCTTGACCCAGTTGCAGAGAGCTCAGAGGAGGGAGGCACCTGCCCAAGGGAATGAGCTCAGATCCTCTGATAACGGTGCAGCTGGAAGCCTGGCAGAGGTCCAGGAGGGTCACCCTGCACAGTTTTTGTCCTTCAGAAGGGTGTGTGTCCATGCATCTCGGGTGGGTGCTGGGAATGTTCATTGCTCATTCCCAATTGTGTTCATTCTATTTTCTCACTAATTCTTTTTAGACTTAGTCAGAAGGAAGAGTTTTGGCTATTCCTTTCTGTGCACAAAACATGGGCCTCCACTCTTACTGGTTGGAAGAGTTAGCCCTTCTGTCCATCATCTGCTGTAAGATTGGTGGCCCCTTTTCCGAGTCTTCCAGTCCCTCAAAGTTCCTCCATGCCCTTGCTAGAATGGGCCTGAGGATTCTTCCATTTGCTTCTCTCCCTGCTCGACACACCGCTCCACACTGAGGTGAGAAAGACAGTTTGAGTCCCTTAATGTTCCCTTTCTACCCCACCCATCAACTGGTGGCTCCCAATGGGATTAGCTCAGAGAAAAGAAAATCTTCAAGGAATTTCTACAAGCTGAGGGCTGGGCCCACTTCCTGGTGCCACTGGGTCGCCTAGCCTACATGTTTTGAAGTATTTTTTTTTTTTTAAATATGACAGTTCAGACTTGAAAACCAGTACATTTGGAAATATAAACTAGATGAAAACAAGCTATAATGAAAGTGAAAAAAAAAAAATATCAGTTTACTGCCGATCGAAAATCAGGACCAGATGAGGCTGCGAGGTGCTGGGCATTTAATTTACTGGAGGAGGTCACTGCTTGGCAAAAACCAGGCCCAGCCTGCGCTGACTTCCCATCAGCAATATTGTATTTGTGCCCTTCCCTAGCTTGTGGAGGGAAATAATGAACCAGCTTCTTTGAAGTTTTTTCTGCCTTTTTATATCATGGTGTGTTTCATTTCATTGAATTTGGAAAGGGGGGAGGGTAGGAGAGGATGCCAATGGCCAACCTGAGAATCCAGTTTGTCACCTAAAAAGCACAGAAGACCAGAGAGGGAAGGAGAGATGTCAGGAGGCAGGTAGGGTGCTCAATGGAAGGAGAAGAAGGGAGGTATAAGCTTCTCCAACCAGGAGTGCAAAACACCAGACCTCATACAATCACCACATAGAGTGGAGAAAAGCAAAGCAGAGTAGTAACGTAGAACAGTGCTACCCTAGTGTGGTGCATAGACCAGCAGCACCAGCGGCACTGGCAGCTTGTCAGATGTGCAATTCTCACTCCTCATGTCAGCCCTTCTGATGTGAGATCTCTGTGATGTTTTTGCTCCAAGGTTGCACACTTGCAGGCCAAACACCACTTTTAATAGACAGACCTGTTTTGTTTGGCCCACAAAATATTTTTTAAAATTAAATTTGTTGCCAAAATGTACAAATCTGGATTTAAAAATATTTAAATTTCTGGCTTATCATGGCCAAACTGAAGATCTGGTATCACTGGGCCTGCACTTTTTGCATGGCATAATCTGGTGGAGCTGAGTAGAACTTGCCTTTTCATTAACAGTTTTGCGTGACTTTCAATGTGCTTTATTTTCTGTTTGGCCTTAAGGTTAAACGCCTATCGTAGTTTAGCATTGATCTAAGGTGTTCAGTGGTTGGTTCAAAAAGGGGCATGTGAGCCAGCCCACTGGCCAACAAAACACAAGGGAAAAATCTGCTGCATGGCTTCTAGGAAAAGCTTTTTTCTCTCTCAGGGAATTCTGTTCTTTTTCTTGGTGTCATCATGTGTGGATTTAACACTTGTACCCATCTTGCTACTAGTATGTGAAACAAATAAGATCAAGTTGGCAGAATGGAAACAGGAAGAGAACCTGGACCCTTGAGAACCTTGATAAATTGTTGAATCCATCTACCCTGGATCCCACCTCATCCCTGCATTTCCTGTTAGAAGTAATAATACAGTTCCTTACTGTTTAAGCAATCTTGCTACCTGCAACCAAGAACATCCTAACTGATTTAACAAACAGAAAAGCAATTCATCAGAAGAGAAGGCTGCATGCTTTTTACACCTGCCATCTTTATGGACTTCTGTTATATGCTTGGCTCGAGCCTTAATGCCTAACATTGAGTATTAGCATCATAAGCCCTGCTGAATTTCCTGGGTTGAATGTGGTTCGGATGTGATCCTTGGGTGTGGAAGTGCCTTGTACCACCCCATGTAAAAGGAACGTGGTATAGCACAGTGTGTGCTTAAGGTAGTAGGTCCTGGTTCCAATGTTACCTTCATGATCTGCGAAAATGCCTTAACCTTACAAATCCTTAATTTCCTTGTCTGTGAACTACTAAGCTACCTTGGAGAGTCATCATGCAGGTTAAATTACATGGTTGCAATAGTCTTACTTCATTTTTTGATACTTGTGAATTGATAGCTTCTCGGCCTCACCCCTCTCTGCTTTCCTCATGCCTCCCGCCTGGGGAAGCTGATAAAGCCCAATGCTCCTTCCTTTGATGTTAGTAGGAGATTCGAGCCACACAGCCCCTGCCAGTATATGGAGGCACTTACTCTGCCCATTTTCAACACAATAAAAATTCCAAGCCCATCTCTTTCCCCAGCGCTCTCAAACCATCTTCAGTCCAGCTTGTGGGGAGCCTGCCCTGCTTTGCCCCAAAAGACTCATGCTGTGAATAATACATGTTTTCATACCCTCTTGGTGTGTGTTTGGCATCATCATTCTTGAATCCAAACTGAATTTTGGATGGAGATGCATCCGGTTCCTATGGAGTAGTCATGATATGTGAAGGGCAGTTGCCACATCATAAGTGCTCAGGAAATGCTAACTCTGCACGCCAATGCAATAGAGCATCATTATCAGTATTAACTTCTAAGAATATTTTCAAACATGCATGGATGTAGAGAAAATAGTTCTGCAAACCCTTTGTGTTCATCACCTTCCTCTAACGACCGCTGTCTTTCTGCCATTCTTGTTCTATCTTCACTCCCCATCACCCCGTTTTTGAGAGTTTTTAAGCAAATTCTAGCAAATCCACTTGTAAGCATTTCAGTATGTGTCTCTAGTTGACACAAGAACTTTTCTTATATTTTAAATTTTTCACTGTTTATTGTTTATATTTAGAGTGTATAACATGCTTTGTTACACTAGTCAAATGATTCCTACAGTCAAACAAATTATGTCCATCCAGCTCACATAGTTATCTTTTTATTTTTGTGGTAAAAACATAAAATCTACTCTAAAACCTACTCTCTTAGCAAATTTCCTGTATATAATACAATATTGCTAACTAATAGTTTTCATGAACAAAGGAATTGTTGTGATATATATGCAATGGAATATTATTCAGCCTTAAAAAAGGAGATCCTGTCATTTGTGACAACATGGATGGAACTGGAGGACGTTATTCTTATTTTCTTTTTTGATACCAGCACAAAACCACCACCACACAACACAGTTATCAAGAATTCATTAACATCATCAAGTATGCAGTCTTTGTTCAGTTTTCCTCGATCTCCTCAAAAAATGTCTTTTATATTTGGCTTTTCAATCAGAATCCAAATAAAGTCCACATAGCTTTAATTTTTCTATATTGCCATTTGATATTTTTCTTATTAATTGGTTACTTGTCTTGTTGATTAATTTGTTGATCATCTCTTTTCACCCTTTAAAGCCCCATTAAAATGGAAGCTGTAGGAACGCTTCATGGGCTCTGTCAATTTTGCATGACAGAGACTCCTGAACACCTCTCATAGCATACATACTAGACCCTTGACAAACATCAGTCGAAAGAATAAATAAATGATTGCATGAAAGGGCAAGTAGGGAAATTGCTCTGTCCATACATCAACTTATGTATATATATATATTTACAACCTCCCTTTTGGGGCCCCACAATCCACAGGACTCAGACTTGCTGCTTCTTTTCCTCTTGCTCAAGAAGATAAAAATAAAAAGTGAAAACCGTGCTAAAAGCCGTGAAATCTTCCTGAGAGAGTCCTTAGAAGACTATGCTAAATAGTAACGAGTTCTAACAAGATTGAATGATGAATATACAGAGATGATCTTTTTTTAGGTAAATTATCAAAGGCTGAATCAATTTTATGAGAGGAATTTACCAAGTAAAAGCAGACTAACGACGTGCTTACTTTTTGAATCCCTTATTTTATCAGCACCTATCAAAAGAATTTCAGATTCTTTTGAGCTGGACTTCAATTTAATTCACATAAAATTATCTAGCAGAAATGTTTTTCTCAATTGTCACAGATACTACAGGAGTCAAAATTTGGTTTTTAAATGAAGTACGGTCTGAAACAGCAGGTATTTTAAAAGCAAGTCTGTAGGGACATGAAGAATATAAATGTTCATGAGATCTCAAGGGTGTGTACCTTCCAATCATTCCAGAAATCGTATACTTGCATTTTATTTTTGTAAATTCAAGAAAATCTCACAGAATTCTTAGGAGACTGAGTGACTCTCGAAACCTCTTTCCTTTAGGCTTATGGCAAAATTGGAACAGGCGATCTAAAAAATGCAAATTTGGGTCTAAAGGTCAAGTGGCATCCTTCAGATGTTGTAGTTGGCTTGGGAGCCCGCATATGGCTTATCATATTAAGGAGAAATGGAGAAAGAAGAATGAAAAGATAAAAGGTAAGTTATGTGGGGCTCTGGACAAAACTTGAAAAAAACTCAGTTTCTTCCCTCTCAATCATCAAAGAGTTATTTAAAAACTAATGACATTTAATGTGGCATTAAAATATCAATGCACAAACACACATACATTTTCCCATTCTTTGACCCACATTACGCATGTGGCCCCTGAATGTAAAATATAAAAAGAGGGTCAGGAATACCAAAGTCGCCAAGATTACACAGAGACTGCTATTTTAGATGATCGAAAAAAATGGTAATGATCACACACATAGATCTGAGAGATGCAGAGGCACACAGCTGTAGTCATAGCTTTAGAACCCAGCTTTATTTACCATCTGTCTGTTAGCACCATGAGTCTTGGCTGAGAGAGCTGCTTTGCAGATCTGAGAATTCTGTCTTCTTTTCCAAGCACCCTGGGCTGGGCTTTTCAGAGGATTAATGGAACCTAGGAGAAATAATGTTTTCTCCCTCTCAAACTGGGGGCAAAACAAGGGAAGGTTAATAACTTGAAGTTAGTTATGGGGCCCTTCCTGTGTTTTTGTCTGTAACTCAGTGGTAGAGACATTTATTCACTTACCTTCCATAGGAGAAGTCACTTAATGTAGATGCTCAAGGAATAATTCCACATCCAAATAGGGTCATTGCTGAATTTGTAGGGGAAAAAAAGACTCTGTATTTTTGCTGGCTAATACGGCATTTCTAGATGCTCATTAAGCTGTTAAAAAATGTGAAATGATGACTCACTGCGAACCCCTCCCAACCCCCCTCCCTGCTCCAATTTGCCTGTGGGTAGAAGGAATGTATACTGACTTGAGTTAAAGAAGAAACTTGTGGTTTCCATTATAGTCTGTAAACATCGATTGCTGAAAGCCTCAAGCGTGCTATCATCTCCTGCCACACACATGCTTTATATACAGTTCATCTTGGAAAACAGATTGGGAGAGCACCGTGTTTACAACTCCAGAGTAATCCAACTAATGGGGGGCTGGTCTGCCTGGGGGTCTCCAGACCATCACTGTTCACAGCTAAGCGGAGGTCTCCTCTGATGTCTTCTAAGCCAAAGCATGGAGAGAGAAGCCAATGCCAATTTTCCTTAAAGGAAGTCCTTCCTGGTGCCTACAGAGGTCCTTTGTCTTTCCATCATCAACCACATAGGAAAAAAATGCTCTTTGCTTCTCCTTTAGGTTTTGTCCTTAGATCTTATCCTTAAAGTCACTTGAAAAGTTGGTTTATCTATTGATATTATTTCCAAGGCCACTGGCAATGTCGCCATTTTGAATTAAAGATTAATTTAATTATATGGGGGTGGGGACAGGGTGTAAGCCATCCGGGGGCTTATTCTGGCAGTGCCTGATGGGTTTAAAGGGCACCCAGAGGGAGACTGCAGGGGATATCCTGAGATTTGCTTGGCATAGTGATCATGGCTGATAAGAAGAGCTAAATGGGTCAGTTTCTTCTGGAAGGAGGAATCATAAATTTGGTATGGGTAGAAAAAGTACAAGATGCAGCGTGGGAGGGTTTGAATTTGCCTTCTGGCTTTGGTATGCAGTGGCTCTGTGACCTAGGGCACTACTTTCTAAACTTTAACCTGGGTATGCATCACTGGGGGCATTTGACTCAGCAGGTGTGGGCGGGACCTGAGACTGCCCATGCTGGGCTTCCTGCACTATACTGTGAGGAGCGGAGAACCCAGGAAGTCTCCTAACCCATGCAAGTCCCAGTTTCTTCTTTGGTAAAACAGGGTTTAGATTGATGCCAGCCTTCCAAGATAATTATCAGGACTCATAGCACTGGTCAGAGTGCCTGGCATGGGCCCTAGCTTGGGGAAGGCAAATATTGGAGGTTGGCTTTGGAATCGCAAAGTGTTAGTGATGGAAGACATCTGAGAAAGAACGTATTCTCCTCTCATTTAGAGGTGAAGAAATCAAGGTGTGTGTAAGGGCTCAATAAATCACTACAACTGTGTCTGTTCTTTGAGTCTAAATCAAGGTCCAGTAGACAGAGGTATGTGATTTGTACTTAGGGTGGGTGTGATTTGATTCTCTGACATCATCTGACCTATGATTTGATATCAAATGAATCATCATTGCAAATATTTCACTTCCCTGCTCTCCACCTTCCCCCCCCACCCCACCCCTTATTTATTTACTGTAATAAACTGAAGCGGTCCTATGACAGGCCATGCTGATATCTTTCATTCCAAACAGAATGGGGCAAGGAATTTGTGATTTCATTCACATTGAGCTAAAAGCATTTGCTTTTCCCTGTTGTCTCACTTCCCACCCCTCCTGACTCCCAGCTCTTAACTCTCTTTTCCTCAGCTCTGAAGAATGCTAGGCAGGCCTAGTCGTCATCCACAATCAAATAACATGATCAGTAAACACTATAAAATGATACCTTTCTGCTCTTTCTGCATTGCAGTAGTGGAGAAGGCACTAATGATGCCATGAAAAGGCTAATTAAAACCTCATAAATCCCAGTCTTTGCATTTGGTAAGCAGCTCACAAGAGAGGCTCGATTCCACAGCTTGCTTACTCAGAACTCAATGGTCCTTATTAGGAAGTAATTCTCACTGTCTGCTTCTCTTTACTGAGACTTGTGACATAAGGCTGTTGAAAGAACCTCCACATGGCTCAGCTTTGAAGAGGGCAATGCTTACTAAGTTTTCTAGTTTTTAAAGTGTTGTGTTTGCTATCACCCGTTTTCAGCTGTCGGAGCCAGTTGTCTGTGAGTATGATGCTAATGATGTTGGAGGCTTCACCCCAGGCATGTTTGTAGGACTCTGTACAGAGTGACAGTTTATTTTCTGACCCAAGACTGCACCGCTCATGTCGACCTGATTTCTCTGAACGCGAGGAGGACCAGGAGAGAGCCAGTGGCTGGCTCCATGAACCCTGAAACCTCTGCTGTGCAGAGGGGAAGCCTGTGCTCTGGGAAAGTGAGTCAGTTGCCTCATCTTAGTTTACAAAGGGTAGCCTGCAAGCAGTAGGTGATGGGATATAGGGAAGGGATATGTTCAACAATCATGAGGAATGGGGACACAGAGAGAGACATACAGGTTTAGGTAAAGCCATAGGATTGAATAATGGAGATGACTGGGGTTTGCAGGACCTCACACCTGAATGGGAATGGTAGTGCCTTCACTTCCTGCCTATGGCTTTAGGAGGGCAATTGTTAACTTTATGTTGCCTGTAGCCTCACCTGACCTATACACAGGTCTTAAAGTACCATCTCAGGACTTCTAGACTCTGAAAGTCCTAAGCCTGTGACTGCTGGTGAGTGATCAAAACTGAGCGAGTCTGTGAGGCTGACTGCAGAGGCCCCATTGCTTTGTGGGAACAAGGATTAGCAACCAGCAGACTGAATGGGGTAGATTCCAAAAACAGCTCTAGTTCTTCACTTTTCCTGTTTGTTCTCCCATCCCTTGGATCTGGGCTGGCCTTATGAGTTGCTTTGACTAACAGTCTAGTGAAGTGAAAGTGTCACATTTCCAAGCCAAGGACTCAAGAAGTCTTGCATACGTCCACTTGTTGTCTGGGACTCCCATGAACATCCTGTGAACAAACCCCTGCTAGCCTGCAGGAGATGAAACATGGAGAATACCCACCCCAAGTGAGGCCACCATAGACCACCCAGCCCCCAGCAGCTCCCTTCTGCAACAGGGCAGATGTGTGAGCGAGCCCAATCATGATCAGTCTAGCCCACCCAAGAGCAGAGGAACCCATACATTTGTGAACTAAATGAATGCTTGGTTTTACTTTTAACACTTTATAATGAAAAATTTCAAACATATAGAAAAATTAGGAGACTTTTTCAGTAATAGTCAAACAACCACTACCTACTGGCTAGGCGTGGTGGCTCATGCCTGTAATCCTAGCACTCTGGGAGGCTGAGGCGGGAGGATCACTTGAGCTCAGGGGTTTGAGACCAGCCTCGGCAAGAGTGATACCCCGTCTCTACTAAAAATGGAAAAATTAGCTGGGTGTAGTGGTGTGCACCGGTAGTCCTAGCAACTTGGGAGGCTGAGATAGGAGGATTGCTTGAGCCCAGGAGTTTGAGATTGCTGTGAGCTAGGCTGACGCCACGGCACTCTATCCTGGACGTATCCATCCATCTACCTATTCTTCTATTCATCCATAAAATCTATTTCCTTTTTTCATGGTGATTATTGTTTTAAGCCACTAAATTTGGGGATGGTTTGTTATATAAGAATTAGAAGAATGGCAAGTGAAATTAGGAATCAGAAAGATGGGAAAAAAGAAAAGAGGCATTGGGGGATCTGTGATATGTGATTGATTCATTCCGAACTTGTTTCTGTCAGAAATATTTGTCTCACCTCCTTCCAAACGTCTGGCACCGTGCTAGGTCCATTACATGGTACCAGCTGTGGAGGCCAGCCTTTGCCCTAGGAAACTTGCAGTCCGAGTTGGTGCCATAAGAGACAGGGCAAATGCCTCTGGTATTGGCGTCACAGACTCATGGATCACCTCTGATTTCAGCCCGCATGTGGCGGACAGTTCCATGAACTAAAGGCTCAAGTCCAGCTGCCAGCATCTCACATCAAGGGTGTGCTGTGTGGTGTTCTCTGTTCTGCCCCAGGGCTTTCTGTCAAGCCCTGGGAGCTTGAGCTTGTTTGGCTTATAAGTGCCACTCACAAGGCCTGGGAAATCAACGCCCTTGGGGGTGACGTTCAATTGGTGAAGGATGGTATTTGATGGGAAGTTGCCCACCTTGCACTCAGACAATTCTGGAAGATGCTTACCAGCTTCTTAGTGCACCTTGTAGAACAGTCTTATTACCTGCTGTAGCGACCTTGACAATGAACCCTTGCATTAGCCTTTTCTCTTTTCCTGTCTCATTCTCTCTGTTCTTTCACTCCTGGTTCCAGAGCCCTTTCCCAAAAAAGCCACTTAAATCCACACCTAGTCTCAGGTTCTGCTCTTCCCCAGCTAAGACAAAAAATGAAACATATACTCACAAATAAAATCATAAATTATGTAGTAATATAACACTAGAAGGCAATATAAAAGACAGATATATAAACACACAGATAATACAAAGGTTTAAGAAACAAGAAATCACTGGAAACTGGGGTTGCTAGTGTCAAGCCTTTAAGTGAGAATATGCTTTAAATACATTGTTAACTGAAATTCTGGTCATGGGAATCTGTAGGACGGAATTCTTCTGGATTCTTATAAACCTTTTTTTTTTTTTGCTTTACTAAATGTCAGCCATTGACAGTGCTTAAGTATCCAGTGGAAACTTTAATCACCAAGTGCCCACTGTGAAATGACTACTTGTTGACTGCTAATGCAATTTGAAACCCAAGTTGTCTCCATGTTTTTTCTATCTTTGATTGTGGCATAATTTTATTAGGGTTGACCCCTTATATTTTAGGGATGATCATATAGCTCCATTCCCTGGTAGGATATTTATGAGCATGTTCAATGCCAAAATTCCTTATATAAAGTCCTTTGAACAAGTAGGATGGGAAAGCCAGGACTGGTTTGTGATCGAACTTGTCACTCATGGAGAAGTGCAAATGCCATGTGGTTGGCTTTTAAATGAAGACCAGATGGCAACCAGTATTTGGTGGGTCTTGGTTATTCTCCAGTTTGTCTAAATGCTCAGAAGTCTGATGAAAAGTAGGGATATTTTTGCCACAGTGAAATTCTGGCATCTGTAGCCAGTTGCCTTGATTTCCATCACGGAGGGCCAGTTCTGAAGTGTGACTCAGAAAGGAGGTGCTGAGGAAGGGCTCCACGTGACAGTATTTCCCTTGGGTCAGCCATTAGGTTGGAGAAAGGGCAGGGTGGATTGCAGCTTCCTACATAGTGCCTGGTCTTGTTTTAAGCAGACAGCTTTATTTTCTAGCACTGATTTCTCCCTCACTCTTCATCATCAGCTCAGTGGCTGAAAGGCAAGGAAGTCGCAGAGGGCAAAAAGCAAGAAAGGGGAAACTCAAAAGAGACAGAAAATATCTGCACATCATGGAGAGCATAAACAAAATGTAAACCTTTAGCAACAGGCACCCATAGGCAGATGAAAGGAGATGAAGCGAAATCTACCCTCTGCCCCAAGTTACCACATCTGCAAGACTGTCTGTCTGTTGAAATCACTTTAAAAGCTCCAAACATTAACTATTTTGTGCTTTTCAAAGTTTATAACCTTTTCCCTTTTTGCTCAGCTGTGCTCTAAGGCCTTTTTTTTTTCTGTTAAAAAGGATTGGTTTATGAGAACAGGATGTTTGTATTAAATATTAAATCGTCGAGGCTTCCTTCAGCTGAGGTCCCAGCTTGGCTTCAGTCTTGATTGAAATAGACAAACCTACATTCCTACAGAACTACAGAGAGTACAAAGAGTTTGTCAAATCTTGATAATGTAACCCGGCATTGGGCCAAGAACAGAATAATTGGTTAATGTCTGCATAATTCTTTGAAGACACAAAGTACTGTGTGAGTTCTAAGCAGTAGTATTGAGAGCCGAGCCAGCCCTGGAGGGCCTGATTGTAAGGAGGGTCATAGATTATTCTCTCCTCCAATTGTCTTTCTCGGAGCAAAGTCATTGGTTTGTGTGGATGAATTGGTCTCTTCGTGGGAGCCATCTGGGATCCAGAAACTGGCCTTCAGCTCTAGGGTGCCTACTCTCACTCCTTCTTCTTAGAGGTGTAGTTATTAGCTCGGTACCATCTTTGGCCTTCAGAGACTATGCGATGTCCTAGAAGGTATCCTTCATTTCACGTGAAAACTTTCTGAGTTTAAGAGGTAGAACTTTGAGAAAATAGGCAAATGTATAGCGTAGCAGGATTTTCCAGCTCTTCTGCAGGTTATCAATATGCAGTCACAAAAATGAGGGTAACATGGCAAAATAAGTCTTGGGCTTGTGTATTCCTCTTCTTGGAGAATCACAAAACACATAAGTATAGAGCATCCACGATGAGTTGTCAAGAAAACTGAACCACACAAGATAGTTTAATGGAATTTAATACGGGACTGAATGAGAAATGTATTAGAAGAGCTGAAAACAGAAGAAGGTGAGCCAAGCTGAAGATGAACAATGCAGGAAGCCACTCCCATGCCCAGGGCTGGAGGACAGAACAGGGAGGCAGTGTTAGCTGAGCTCGGAGGCTGCTTGCGGAGATTTGATCCTAGGAAGGCCCATCTTGTGTGAGCTGGAGTCACAGAGGAGATGCATCCTTGGCCCAAGAAACCACACAAGGCAGAGAGACAATGAGAAATACCCTAGCTTCTTCTTTTCTCCTGCCCTGGCCCCCAGGGCTTCCCATTGACCCAATCAACCCAGAAACCAAATGGCAAGGGGATCTGGGAAATGTACCCTGTACGGGGCCAGCCCTGAAGTACAAAACAGAGCAGAGGAGGGATGAGGGGTAGATCCAAGGGCCAACAGGCAGGTGAACAGGCACATGAATGAAAGGCACAGAGAAGCCTGCAGTCATGAGGTCTGTTTGTCATTGCCTGACCCAGAGTCAGGCACAATCATTTGACAGTGGTACTTTAAAATTTTTCTTTTAATTTCCATTGATCCTGTATTGCCATCTTGCGTGGAGTTTACATAGAATTTCCATTTGCTAATCAAGCTACGTTAACTTCCACTGCAGCGACTTGTTGGTGTTATGCTGAGATTAATCAGAGGTAAAGAATCAAAAAATAAGTAGAGGCCAGGGCTTGTGGCTTCTCTAAGTGATTTTATTTCTCCTTCCTTCTTCATCTACATTGCTGAGGCAGAGGCAGGCATGGAGGTTGGGGGTCGGGTTAGTGCTGGTTCCCCTCTAGGGGCCAGAACAGGGCACACTGGCAAATGGGTGGACAGAAGGGACACTCTTCAAGGGACTCTGAGATAGACGTTGTCAATAGAACTTTTATTTCTGCAAATGGGTATGACTGTCACATTGGGAATTTACAACCAAGAGTCTGGACTGTTGGTCTGAAGTGTCAGACCTTCCACCTATCGCCCAGCTGCCCTCTGGAGCCAGTTATCCACCTTCCCTGTACTCTGGGTCTCCTACCTTGATGCCTGGTCCTTCCTAGTACTATAGCCATTTCCTCCGAGTACCACCTAGGCCTTCAGCCATGTCTACCTTAAGTGGCTCACAAAAGTGAGCACACCCTTATAAGTGTACATACCTGTAAAGTGTTGTGCACATCTCTATGTATAACACTCTGTGAATCATTTTCAGTGTATATATGTATGCATTTGTCTGTGTATTTATTTCTACTCCTGCACTAGAAGTGGGGTTATTACAAAATGCAGTGTGGACATTTCACGGGAGTATTCATTCTAGACCCTCTGTGCCATATAGCCCTCAGCAATGGGACCTTTTGGGGTCTGCTGCCCTGAACCCTGACTGGAAATTGGGCATTGAAAGTGGATTTGGTGCATAGTGACAAGCTTGCTTCAGAACCAAAGGAGAGATCCTTCAGACAGATGTGTCAATGAATAGCCTTATCTTGACATGAAACTACCAAAACTTTGATCCCAAATCTGGAAGATATGCTTGGGAAAGGTATATCCAATTCCTTGGCTGCTACCATCCAAGCTTGGCCAGTTGCAAGAGAGCATGACTCTGTGTCTGCCACCAAATTCCAAAGGCAGTTCCTGGCTTTCTCCAGGAAAGCCAATTCCTTGGCTTTCTCCTTGCCACAAAATCCACATGTTCAATAACGCCAGTTTCTTTAAGTGCAGTGCTAAATACTTCACTGACTTTGACAAGTGATGTGGGTAATTTAGGCCTTGACAATGAAATATTTGGTAATCTTTGGGGTAGGGTGTGGCTTTGTTCTTCTCTGAAGATAACTGTTCCTATTTTCCTTCTTTTGGTCTGGATAAATTTCCACTCCTGAATCAGCTCCTAGATTCAAGGATTTGTCTGACTGCCTGAGAAGTCGATTATCTTTGTAGTCTAAATCTTCAACCTCTTCATTAACCACAATTTCCTTCTTTCCTGACTTTGCCCAGATCCCTCTTTCTCCAGCTTTTTGCTGCTGCTTCTCAGTCAGCATGGGCCAGAAGGCTTTCTCAGTAATCAATAAGATTACTCCCCTTTTGGAGATTCTATCAGCTTATGCCAAACTTCAGTCAAATCCATGAGCACCTTTGCATACAGTGTTGATTGCTTTACTGCAAATGGACTAAACAGCTAATCTCTAGAATTCTCCCAAACTCCAAATTTAGAATTCAACCCGATATTATGAAATCAAATATATTAAAAGGCGAGAGGGGGAAGAATGAAATTCAGGCACACAATTTTATGCAATTGAACAGATTACCTGAGTGTTTCCCACCACTGCAGTAAAACCCAAATGAAACCTCTTTGGAAGGGACATAACTCATAGCTCCCACATTTGTTCTGAGCTTTGCGTCTTTCACATGCTGCTTTGCTCCTCTCGATTGTGGTTGGGATGGCAAGTGGAAGTAGGAAAAACCACGAGAAAGGCTGTGCTTGCGATATTGCCAGACTGACTGGAAACAGGAAATACCAGGAATCTTATAATAAGTGTGGAGACTTCCAGCCTAATTTTGCAGTCTCAGAAGTTTGAATAGAGGTTAGACTAGGCTGCAAATCTTGGGCGTACATTTCAACAACACTTCCGGTCTCATGGTGACCCACCCTGTGTCAGAGGAGTTGCCTGCGAAATTCAGTCTTGATTATCTAAATTCCTAGATGGCCAAAATCCCCATGCCCTTCAACTTTTTGAGTGGGCCCTGAATTGAAGGTGGGCTTTGGCTATATTGGACAATGGGAAGGAGATAGTATCACCTTGAAAACTCTCCAAGGCCAGTTGGGAAAACTTTCTCTGTGGCTTAGATAAAATACTATTGGAAAAAAGGGGAAGAATCTGGACAAGTACTGCTCACAGTGGCAGTGTTGACATCACCTGGGAGCTTGGTGGGAATGCACAATCCCAGGCCCCAAACTTACACTTACTGAATCACAGCCTGTGTTTTCACAGTATTCTGAGGATGTGCATACACAGTGGAGTGTGAAGGGCACTGGCCTGGGAGACTCCTGATAGTTCTGTGAAAGTTCAGTGATTTCTGCCTGACATGTGAATAATGAATCGTTTCTGTAAATAGTTATATGATTGCATAATGCTACCTATATAGTGTAGGTAGTATAGTTTCTGTATAATCTGAAGGGTCCCGTAATATTGTCCTCCAATTAATTCTCCTACACTGAAGGGGTTTGAATGTGTGTGTGTATTTCCTCTCCTACTGTGTAACAAATTATTATAAGTCTAGCAGCTTAAAATAACACACATTTATCTCACAGTTTTCATGGATCTGGATATCGGTTAGCCAGATCCTGTGCTCATGGTCTCGTCAGGCTGAAATGAAGGTGTCAGCTAGGACTACAATCTTATCTGAAACTCAGGGCCCTCTTTCAAGCTTACCAGTTGTTGGCAACATTCATTTCCTGTGGCTGTATGACTTAGGGGTCTGTTTTATTGCTAGCTGTTTTCTGTAGAACACCCTCAGCTCCTAGATACCGTTCTTAGGTTTGTGCGACATGGCCCCCTCCTCTTGCAACATGGCTGTTTGCTCGTGCTAGGCCGTAGGAAAGCATCTACTGCTGCTTTTTTGTGTCTTCTGTGGGATCACTTGATTAAGCCAAGCTCACTCAGGGTAATCATCTTTTGGATTGACTCTAAGTCAATGATAGGGACTTCGAATCTATCTGCCAAATCCCTTTTGTTATAAAATATAACATAATTATGGGAGTGATATCCCATTTATCCCATCTCAGATGTTGCCTGTACTCAAGGGGAAGAAATTACACAGAGTATCTACACCAGGGAACATTGGAGCCATGATAAAATTTGTCCTGCCATTATAAATATACATACACAGACACACATTCATAAATTACATACAATTTATATATATGTGGATTATAGGATTCACTGGGTTTCTTGAGAATTGTAGATAAAAACTCTTTGGAATAAAGTAATATTTCCCAAACTATATGGCTTCACTTCACACCTTTATCATTTTTACATAACCTTGAAAAAACTATACCGTTTACAATATTTTCTTTAAATTTATTACTTTTTAAACTTAAACATGCTCAGAAGGAAACTTTAATGTCATTAACATAATTGAAAGCCATTATTATTCATTATGAAATAGAAGATAACACAACATATAAATTCAAGAGAAATAAGACAATGTCAAATTAACTCTATCAACCATTGCCTGAACTTGAAGCCTGTGTCTTGCGTTTGCTTTTCTTTGACATGTAGGGAGTGTATCAAGTGTTTAAAGAGGGATTAAGATGTCCTAACTTCAAATCAAACCTTTCTCTTTGATATAATCAGTTGTTGAAATGAGCGTAAAAAGAATCACTGTCTCATAATGTGTTTCAATGTTCTTGATGCTGGGTGATTGCCACCTAATTAAGGTGAGTCCCACACTTCGGTATATACTGAGTTTCTTGAGGGTCTACATTAAAAATAACATCTTTTGTTCCAGGTGAAATAGCATGTAAGCCTGGTATGTTACTTTACATTATTAGGTCTTTGTTTCCTCTTATGTGAAACATTCATACCAGTATGTCAAATATTCTGACAGCACCAGAAGTAAATTCTGAGAACTCTTCTAGCTGTAGGATCTATGATTATATCCAATTGGTGATATTTGATTAATTGTATGGGATTTTTTTTTATTAGATTGACTAGCTGGCCACCTGGCAAAGAATAGCTTTCATTGAAGATTAGGATGTAGGAAGATGTGAAGTAGAATGGTAAAGACTGTGCCCATCTGACATATGGACTGTCACTCAAGGAATTCAAGACTGTTTAGGGCCACGTGGGGTCTCTGGGAAGGCCAGAAGGGAAAGCAGGATGATGACGAACTTCTGGTGAGGGTAGTGCATTGGCCATGGACCAGGAAGAGATGACCATCAAAGAGTTTATGAGCCATCAGAGACAAAGCATTTACCTCGCCTTTGTGTAAGGCAGAGCCTGACATTCCATAGCATACTGGGTATCTTCCATCTGCCCCTTTAGATGCATTGACACTATTATTTGTCCTACTCTGATCCCTGTGGATGTCCTCTGACTTTCAGCTGGGTTGGTTGGTGAGAGGTATGAGGAGGAGGTGGGAGGACAATGGTGATGGGGTATTTATTCCTGGCTTCATCCCTGCTCCTACTCACGGACTGGCTAATCTTGCTGTGCAAGACCACAGCTCTTGTTAGGCAGCCCCCTCCTATAGCTCACCTGGAGAATTCTAGTATTCTAGCACTGCCTCCAACTCTTCCCCTTTTCTGGTTTAGGAGTCAAAAACAGGCTCCCTCTTTTGCCATTTTCCTTGTTGGTTTCCTAAACCTTTCCCACCCACTGTAAATAATCCCTTCCTCAAACTCTTCTCAGCTGATATGTGCCATCCTCTCCTTGCCAGCATCCCCCTCTACACACCATCAGCAGATTTAAATAATACCTGCTTTGGAGTATTCCAAGCCTGGAAGTATGCTTTCCTGATAGGTTTCCACCTTGGCTTGTGAAGTGAGTTGCTCATGACACTCTTCTTAATAGCCCCCACATCCAGTTACTCGGTCTGAGTCCCCCCTCTACACTGCAGGCCTGAGCTATATTTAAGAAGGTACTCAGAAATAATAATTCATTATTGTTCTTTTATTCTGGGAAAACTATACTCTGGAAGTGTAAGTAATAGATTTACTCTGCTAAAGTACAGTTAAGTCAGATTTCTATTTTTAATCTCAAAATGACAGAAATGCTTTTGAATTGAAGAATACAGTGCAGTGATTACTCCCCTTAGTATTATACAGACTTGAAATGAGACACGTAACCATTGAACCTTCTCAATTTTGTTTATGAAAAGGATCAAAGTCATGGATATAAGCCTGAGATGGGATGGTGAGTGTCTCACAAAAGAAATGAGGCTGGATGCCAATTATCCTAGAATTCAATGGTTTCTATTTCAAACAGGATAGAGATTGAAGTTATTTTTTTCCAACTTGAACAATTATTATATTCCAACAAAAGATTAGGTAGGATGAACCTGAATTTGAAGACAAAAAGACATGGATATTTCTTTAAAAGGGATAACATGAAGCTTGCTTGGTGGGTCTTAATGAAGGAAGGGCCCACCCTGTTTCTTGGTGACTCAACTTTCTTCAGCTAGATTAGGTTTAGAGATTGTCAACAATGACACTTCAACCAGAAAATCCAGTGACAGTTGTTCTCTGCGTATATAACGAGATGAAATAGTGTGAACCAATGATTGTAACTCCTTTGTATATAAATATGAAATAGTTTAGGCTTGTAAATAAAGCTTCTCTTTGAAAAATTTGGCTTCCCAATAAGAATAATAACCACTCTTCATTTATTGAGTGTAAAAGTTGGGTAAATGTGGCTAAGAACCACTGCTATGGGAACTGGTTGCAGGTAATTCATAGACAACCTAATAAATAAGCATCCTTTGCAAGAGTTTTCTCCTTTCAATAATCTCTCAGGCCTTCAGATTATGTGAAGGAGTAGTTTCAGTTTGTTGAGACCATATTTCATTGATTTTAGGATGCATATAATTTTTTTTTATTTCAGCATATTATGGGGGTACAGATGTTTAGGTTACGTATGTTTCCCTTGCCCCCCCCTCCCCCTAAGTTCAAGTTTCAAATATGTCCATTCTTCGGGTGGGGCTCATTGCACTCTTTGTGTATGCACATACCCCACCTCCCTCCTCCCCCCACCCCCGTGCCCAACAACCAATAGATGTTATTGTTATATGTGCACTTATGTGTTGATCAGTTAATACCAATTTGATGGTGAGTACATGTGGTGCTTGTCTTTCCATTCTTGGGATATCTCACTTAGTAGAATGCGTTCCAGCTCTATCCAGGAGTATACAAGAGGTGCTATATC